>KZ345711.1:77935-89487 GCA_002352805.1 Teladorsagia circumcincta | reverse complement strand
TCTACTGAGTTGCGAAGGATTTGAGGGGAGAACATTAGCTAGCACATCAGTGCATATTAAATACCTATATTTCCTTCATACTACCACACCGACTAGTATGAATATAAGCAGAGTGCACGGCGCATCCCAAATGGAAATCGACTGACGACAAACGCCTTTCTCCCTATTGAATTCATTTCAAGATTTTCACGGAAAAGCTGAAGTGAAAAAAAGTGATTGAAAAGAGTGATTCTCTGAAAACCGCATTCAAAAAGTGGGTGTGGTTTATGGAGAAACTTGTTTCCGTAGATTTGAGGGGTAAGAAAGGAACGTTATAGAAATATTAGTATGCTCTTTTCAGAAGCAAAGTATTACGACGGTTTTTTTTAGAACGTAGTGCTGGCCCGAGTGGCAAGACTTGTACTTCAATGAAAATTAAGAAATGGAGAATTGACTGGTGGACACAATTCATGACCGATTCTGGTTTTTGAAAAAAAGTGAGCTTCCCGCTAGGGTTCACGCCGATTTCACCGTTGTCGCAGGAGTGCTTCGCACGAATGGCATGTCAAATATTTGTCCCCGACCCTCGACGTTTTGTTAGCACAAGGTCGACAAGGGTCTTCACGTGGAAACTTTTCTAAGGCGTTTTTGACTTTGAATATCGAATAAAGCCTTCAAAAGTGGTCCGGGAAGGACAAAGTTCGTTCATCATTAATCACATGGGGGATTTTCGAGCCAGAGTTCGTTTATATGAATGTAAGAAGGACATTTGTCCGAAATGCAGGATATGGAGAAGTCACGAAATCAAAATTGAAATGTTCGCAGGGACGCATTTCGGAATACTTGATTGGTTTGAGGAGACTTTTGAGGTTTGGAACGTCGAATCGCGCTTGCATTTCCTTCTTCTTCGGTTTGCACTCATCAGCTCGTTAGGGAAGATGAAATTGAACTGAGGACAGCACACCATCAAGTTGATACCAGAAACGTCTCTTCCAAAAAAAAACCTCGATGTACGAATATGCGTCGGAGCAGAATACATCTCTCATAGGAAGTGAACCTAGAGGGGGGGGGGAGGCGGAGCGTTCTCTGCTTGGCAATAGGTGAATGTACGGGATGCCGAAGCATCAAAGGCACATTCCACGATTGAGTTAGGATGATCAGTCCATTTCATGAGAAGGATAGAGCTGTCAACAATGGTTAAATGGCAGTTGTTGTCAGCTCTGTCCTTCTCTTGAAAAAGCCCAGTCGCCCTCTCAACTCGCTATAATTCGAGGCACTCCAGCGAGTTGAAAGGGCAGGGTCCCCAACAGGAGGCCCGACTCGCGGCAGACAGAGACGCAGATGGGTCAGCGAACGTGTCGCAGCACGCGCTGTGTGATGTGAGGCATGGTGTAGTGCACTCTATCTATGACTGGCCCAACGTGCCGACCTTTGCGTTTTCTTCAGAAGCCGAAGATTCGAAAGTGTTGTGGAGCATTAGCTGGCGCACTGCAGTCGCCTCAGTTTGGCCAAAAAATGTTTTCAGCATCTGCAGCAGCCTCCAGCCAAACCAATTGCCCTTCCAAGTACTCGACGGGAGGCTCGTTGTGCGACGAGCAGAGAAAGACGCGACGGGTTGGCGTACAGGTTGCAGCGCGTACTAAAGTTATACGCTTCAGAAGGTTTCAACTATAATTTATCAATTATCAGCACAGAAGAATAACAATTTGACAGATAAGGCAAAGTTTCAGCAAGGGATAGGAGACTCTCTGCGCAGTGTTATGTGACAAAAGTGTTTTTAGTGGCAGGCATCAGCAACAGATCTCTAGCTTAGTTCTGAGACCACTGTACTTTCAAAGATTGCTAGTTAGCAATACAAATGAAAGAGGGCGTTATAAGCCCTGGAGTCTTCCGCGGATCATTTGGCTTCACGACTTCGCACGAGCGAGTTGGCATCGTGAAGAAAGTGAGGTAAGCTAACCAGCCCGTTTGGCGTTCCTGCTGGGGCCGGTATGCTGAAGTGGCGTGGGGAGGGGCTGGGATCCCTGAAGTCGACGGACTACTTGATCTTGGTCGGTACGATATGAGAGTGATGACGGAAGTGGTGCAGCTACATCAGCAGCTCCGCCAGAAGGGCTGGTTTGCTTACCTCAAGACAAAGCCTTGGAGAGAGGACGGACCTCCCTGTCTCATAGGCTTAGTCCTGAGGTACGCAGCATATTGAGGCGGTTTATGGGATCGAGTTGAAGCAGCTCGTCGACCATGTGGGTGGCATCCCTTCCCCAACATTCAGCATACGGTCCCAGCAGAAACGCCAAACGGGCTGGTTTGCTTACCACGAAGAAAGTTGGGGTGCATTCAAGAAGGCGAGACTTACCAGGAAGTATACAAGCACTATGAAGAATGAAAGCGAGAATGAAGAACGATGAAAGTGCCTTCTAGGGACACAAAAAGGTAAAGATTAGAAAAAAGAAAAGACGAAACGATCAGGAAATGAAGTTACTAAATCTCGCTATACCTAACCCTTCAAGCTGGTTTGGAGCAGAAAATTTCATAATGCCTGATGACGGAGCTAGCAAGGAACGGTCCACAGACCCTCAATGATGTGAATCAAACATCGCTTTACGAGCGACAAAATCGTGTTCACCATTTGTCAGGGAGAACATCTATTCCCATTGTGTTGAAAGACCCGTGCACATACAACAGTTTTGCCGCTGTGAACGAATTTCGGAAACTGCCACTTTGTACAGATGAGGGGCTGATAAAACAATCGTCAATTTCTCTCGATTAAATACTCGAAGGAAATACAAAAGTCTACCACGATATACGCTTTTTCAATCCTACAAGAGCTTTGACCTTTTTAATTCAGTGGAAACTCTTGATGTCGTCCGTACAAAGGCTGCCAAAGTATGGCCTTGGTTTCGATCCGTCTTCATTTTAAGCAGGAACGATTTCATTCGGAATCGCTTATGGATTGTCTTTAGTTGGCGATTAGGCGATTATGCGATCCGTCTATAAGAAAAATATTCAAATCGATTAGGCGATTAGGCGATCAGGCGGTGAAGACTACATACGTATTGATTACATTGCTCCGTCCATAGAACGGTGTAATCGAGTAGGCGATCGCTTAATGGGAGGAGCAACGAATCAATACATATCCTTCCCTTATCGACTAGTCGCCCATTCGCCTACTCGCCTAATCGCCCAATCAATTCGTGAACTTTTTATTTTGAATCATCGCCTAATCGCCTAATCGCCTGATCGCACGTACGATCGCTAACTATGAACGGTCCATTTGTGGTATAAGAGTTGTCTTGAGGAAGCAAAACAACCACTTTATCAGCCAGATCTGCTAGCTGGGGGAATCAAACGTTCCAAATGTTGATGCCCACCGAAACCTAAGTAGCTGGTATAACGAACGGATCGAAAGAATGCAGAGAAAGGTCATTTATTGTGACGGTAATGTTCTGATACAGTTTTGATCGCAGGTGGTTCCATGGAAAACTGGTTAAGTGAAACTCGAGCAAACAGGGTGAAATTAGTACAAAAGTGTCCGGTATGTCCTAGGAAACACACTGATCTCCGGCGAATTCTAATTCGCTAAAAAAGTCAGAAGGCTGGCAATACCTCCTCTGAAAGCTGTTCCCTTAGTTCAACGAGGCACGCATGCTAAACGGTGGCTGCCCTTATGTAAAGCCGACGGAATAACAGTTCAAAAACAGGAGCTAACATCTTGAAGAATGCTAGGAAGTTGCCGTGTAGAACTCATCGGGCCAAATTTCATGGCAT
Organism: Teladorsagia circumcincta; assembly: GCA_002352805.1. Classification (NCBI taxonomy): domain Eukaryota; kingdom Metazoa; phylum Nematoda; class Chromadorea; order Rhabditida; family Trichostrongylidae; genus Teladorsagia; species Teladorsagia circumcincta. The sequence goes on along the minus strand of KZ345711.1, from coordinate 85,740 downwards.
GAGTTTCTGTAACGAGCGACTGACATGAGGTTCGAGCAATTACGGTGAGTATTGTAATATTTTTCTTGTTACATGACGTGGAAAATATCTGCCATTGACTTCCTAACAAAAGCTTCAGAAGTTGACGAATCCAGTGATTATTTTTGTTCAAGCGTCAATAAGTGCATGTCTCATCTTTTTCTAACGAACATTTTGGTGACATGCGATCTCCCCTGCTCCTTTTACGTTTCCTGGCTTGCTGCTGAGCCATGTACAGGAGATTATGTACATAGAAGTAACTACCGTACTCTAACTACTACCACCTTTGTTATGACGCTGACATACAATGGGTGGAGGCCCACTTTTCCTCATCCACCGTCAACATCGAACCCACTTGTCTGAGATTACAGTAACCAATATCGACCAATGAGTGGAATATCCGGCGATATATTATCTTATTTGGGACAACATATTTGCCGCGGGTAAAAAAATCTTAATAAAAAATTCCTGAATCTTCCTCATCAATCTGTTAACTTGTTTCATTAAGACTCTCATTATCTCCCACCAGCATGCTTTCAAATAAAGCACTGATAAGTGGTATTAAGATCTGTAGCAAATTACTCAATAGAACAGAAACGTACCGTTCGTGGTTCGAGAAAAGATGATTTGACAGAAACTTCTCCGAGAGCCGGCGAAACACTAAGTAAACAGACTCAGCACTCCATAATGCCTTGCGCTCAAAAAACCAAAGCGTACGAGATCACAGGCGTCACCACGACGTGGTAATTAACACGGATTTAACAGCTTTTTTATAGTTTTCGAAGTACGTGCAAAACGTCAAATTTCTAGAAGTACACATGAAGTAAGACTGCCTCTTATGGGGACAGGACAGAATTCCTTTACAAGAAGGCGAGAGAGCCTCTCTACACACTTACAACAGGATAATGCATACGATAATTGAAGAACAGCTCGAATTCACGAAGTAACTTCGTGATGGTCTTGCAGACAGACGACATTAGAAGCATTGCCGCGAGAGCATGGAGCGATGATCGATTCTTCGAGTTACTCGACAGATCACGGAAAATTACGGATTTCCTTGAATACTGATCGGCAGTGATCTTGCATATTCACTATCAACGTTCTTCGAAAAACGCTCACCCGTGAATGATTCAAGAAATTAGGTAACTGCTCCTGACTGGAACGCTTGCCGCAGGCCTCCCTGAGCTGAACGGCAATGGCTTCATATTCCGAAGACGCTGAGAGTGACCAAAGGTATGCTTCAAATCATGGAGAGCCATATCAAGGAAACTTCATCGTGAACTTCCATAACGACGGTAACCTGTGCGGCAAGAAATCTGATGATATGCGCACAGCGAAAAGCATTCTTCAACTTAGGAAAAATGCGCGCTTCAGTTGTTCCCGAACGCTTCCTCATGAGCTACAGAAACATTTCCTTGATGAGTCACACAAGACAAGCGCTCTGCTTTTCATGCAACGTGGAACTCTACGAACAGCGAAGAAGTATTTCCGCCCTTTCCTGTCACATAACAAATTGAGGACCACTTGCGCTGGTCGGTCGGTTGGCATTGTATCGAAGTCGCGACCATGCCATGGCTACCGTGCGCGGCGTCCCTAATCATGACGGCTGTAGCCGACGCGAATGCAGCGTACAATACGACTGCACAAAACGCTTGTGGGGAAATACGCCGCTGTCCAAGCCAAAATTCTCTGAAGAGTTCTTGCCACATTTCAGGAAATTCCTAGATTTCTACTTGTTCCAAGAATACTGGGCCAATCGACAATAAAGTGTGTAGCTTGCTGCTTGCTTGATTTGAAGCAGGAACGCTCATGATCATTCTGTTGTCCCGCAGGACCGCCGATCTAGGATGGTGAATATAGTTAATGTACCTATTGTTGTGCTGCACTAACCTAAGGTAAGCCTTAAGCAATAACAGGGATTCTGGGGGAGAATGCGGACAATATGCGCTCTCCATGGGGTTTTTCCCTTCTCTTGGGCTAGTCCTAGTGTCACCTACCATCGGTCCCGTTGTGATGTCCCCCACCCAATGGACATGAGCGTCTTGTTCTTTTTCCACAACGCCCACTTCAACAAGATATATCACTTAAACATTTATTTTGCAATCTATTCAGTTGGCTTCAGTTTCACGATTGTCTTGCCAGCAATTGCTCCATAGGTGCTCTTACTGGGATCAGCCGTGCCTGCAGCGACCGGGTAGTACTCGATGGTCAAGTCCTCCTGTGGTCCTTTGCCAACCTAAACAATTTCTCACAAATATTTTTTTGCAATGATGATGTGCCTGGCCATTTCTGCGAATTTTTATCCCTAACCTTTTCCGCTCAAAAATAAGCAGGAGTTGGAGAGGAGAAACACTACAGTGAGCTTTATGTCAGTGAGATTGCGGAAGTGACTGCCTTCCAAACTATTTTATATCCATCATATTCCTTACGAAATTGTTCCTTGAAAACAGGCCTTGGCCGAGTTTTGTTGTGAGGCAAGGGGCACCGTGCCATCAGTTCATCCCGGAAACAATCCTTCTATTTTATAAAGCGCTAACTTGGTGTGTCGGTTTGTATGTATGTCTGTATGTATGTATGTATGTATGTATGTATGTATGTATGTATGTATGTATGTATGTATGTCTGTCTGTCCGTCCGCAAAGTGAAAATGAAGTGATAAGGAACCTCTTGGAGTAAACAGGCCGATAACGGATCTGGATAGCTCGCAGGACGTGCGCGGTAAGTGTTTTGCAAGGGCGTGATTGTGATATCACCTCAACGGATGTATAAACACCTACTTGAGTACACTCTCAGTCATTCCACATGATGCTGCAATGGCAGCTGGAGGGTAGTGAAGGGGAAGAGGAGGAGGAGGGGGAAGATTGGGAGGAGAGAAGGAAAACCAATTCTTACTAGATCAAAGGTTCAGTAATATACTGAGATGTCGTTCTAATGGCATGTCATGACTGTGATGCTCTTTTTACATAAAACATATTTCTGTGTATATGTATCCCCTCTACGAGATTTGGGTGTCACAAAGGAAAGAAGTACAGCGGAAGGCGTAACTAGAAGCGGTGTCCCGGCGGTTGACGGGGGACCAATCTGGTAATACAATGTTTCGCAATAGGAGAATCTTCGGAATTAGTGAACGATTTTGGGCGCACTAGTCGTTGTGAAGGCATGGGGGAACTGAATGAGTAGGTCACTTGCAGTACTCAAGACTGAGCGTTAGATAGGAAAGGGATTCTGGCGAGGAAATGAGCACTACTATTTATACACCCTGTCGTTTCTCCCCTCTTCTGAGCTTGAGTAGTCCTAGAAAGCTTTACCCACCAACAGTTTTTGAGTGCCCGATTGTAAATGTCCCCCAGCCCATGAGCCCCGAGTTTAGCTTGGAGAAGGAGATTCTGCGTCAGAAAGAGATAGATATTTGTCTTGGTTGTAAGTGTATTGTGTGGTCTACCAGGTTTCCCCATCATGATGAACATCAGCCAAAACTCTTCACAGTTCGCAACATCTGAAAATCGCAAGGGACCAGCACTAAGTTTTGAAGTGGAAATTTATGAGTGTGAGATGGAGAGATGGTGGCTGCTCATGCTTCCTGAAACTTGGCTCGAAATGAATGGCTTTCTCGGCTCAGCGGCCGCGTTACTCATTATGTTACCTAGTTTAATAAGCATAAATGGCGTAGATTCTTATTGGCCACTAAGATCTCGACTAAATTTAGTGAAAGTCTTCCAGCACCTGTCTCGTGATCACGATTTCTATTGTTTTTCCAACCTCTAGTACACCGACCGCCTTATCAGGCTCTACCGAGTATTTGGAACCCTCTGCGAAGACCATCTGAAAAAATCGGAAATAACCATGACAGGTTTCATCATTGAAAACTGTTCCGATAATGTTACCTTATAAGCGAGATTCCTGTCACAGTAGTTAATCATCTTGTGCTTTGATTTACCTCCTGATGTAGTAATTGTGCACTTTGGAGGCTCGAATTTGAGTTCGTATCCCATTGGTAAGGTATGATGTGAAAATGATCCTTGCTTCACTCAGCTGCTTTTCTATGAGCGCTCCTTATCTTGATTGTGAAAAGTAAACAAAATCTTCATGGCAATTTTTCACGAAAAGTTTATTTTTTCAACATATCGGTGGAAGAGGTGGAAGGGTGGATCATTCTATAGTAATCATGTCACACGTGCTGCCATGCCAGATCGTGCCTGCTCAGAACCCGATATTCGTCGGCACTGGTGAATCGAGAAGGGAGCTCAGAAGCAACAGCGAGAAGAACCTAGCATTCAAGGTGAGCTGCGGGTCCACCGGTGAGTCACGCACCTCCAGGGCTGCGCGCGCCTGGCGCAAATGGCCATGGAGCGAGACAGGCTCAGGAGTTGGCGATCGTACGTGCGATTAGGCCATCAGTCTATAAGGGAAACTGTACGCATAGGTAAGGCTATTAGGCTAGTAGGCAAGCAAGTAGGCAAGTAGGCGATTGGGCGGGGAACACTACATGCACTACCTGGCTCAACCGACAGATATGATCGATGGTGTCGACGGGCCTCGGCTGCGTGCGGGTCCACCGGCGAGTCAGGCACCTCCAGGGCTGCGCGAGTCTGGCGCAAATGGCCATGGAGCGAGACAGGCCCAGGAGTGTTATATTGTTGGGCTGCAACCTAGCACGTAGCGTTCACACTAGAAGAACGAAATCAAGCACATAATTTTGGCAATCATTGAGATTAGGTGAATTTTGTTGGACGACAGTTGGCTTAGGAACTCTTAACATTACAGCTGGCAAAATCAAGGGAGTGCAACCATCCTTTCTAAGTGGAGATATCACACCCTTTCCAGTTGGTCTTTCCACCGGGTTCGAATTTTTCCGCAACAACTCAATATGGCACGATCCCACCATTTGGCAAGACGACTGTTGTGTTTTCAAGAAACGTAAGTTACCGTGATGTATCTGTTTATTTTGTGTCATTATTTGTTTCTCTGATTGTTCATTTGCTTCAGAAGGGTAAATGTGCAGAGGAGAAGCTGGTAGTTCAGTACGCTGCGATGGCTGATGGACAGACTGATCCGGCTGCCAGTTTCTCTACTGGCAACCCAGTTGGAGATTTTATTGGGGAAGCAGTAATTCGATTGTCGCCAATTACATAGAACTGGGAATAAATCATATCTTCACTTTGAAATCTCTTTGAAACCGTGTCTATTGTGAGCAAAGAAATGTCAAAGGAGTTGTGATTGGGAACACATTTTCCACCACAAAGAGCCGTACTAAACCTGCCCAGCATTGAAGCAACAGTCCCAGCAGGGTGGGCGTGGTCAGAATCGGCTGCAGTCCGAGGTCAGGAAACCAGCCCCTTTGGCATTCCTGCTGGGGTCCTATGCTTAATGTTGGGGAGGGAGTAGGGTCCGCGAGGTCGACGGACTCTTGAACTCGGTCGGTACGGTAGGAGAGTGAAGACGCAAGTGGTGCACCTACGTCAAAGTTCCGCCAAAAGGGCTGGTTTGCTTACCTCAAAACTAGCCTTGGAGGGAGGACGGGTCTCGCAAGTCCTTCCTCTCTCCAAGGCTTAGTCCAGATGTAGGCACCAAGTTGAGGCTGTTTATAGGACTGAGTTGAAGAAGTCCGACGCAAACCCCAATCCCTTCGCCAACATTCGGCATACGGCCCCAGCAGAAAGGCCAAATGGGCTGGTTTGCTTACCTCCTGCAATCCCCTCCGACCACACCCAACTGCTAGGACTGTTGTTTTAACCCCGCGCAATCTGAGGGATCGCTGTTTTTTTGGACGTCGTCACCCAGTGCTATTCAAAACATCCTCTGCCTTGGCCCTGAATTCAGTGAAATCCCTCTTCATGACGTCCTTTCAACTTTTCTTCTTCTTTTCTTCGAGGCTGCTCATGGTTGCTTGCTTTGTGCTCAAACTTTCATTGCTTTACTTATCGGGTATGAATCATGTGACCTCTTCAGTACATGTCCATACCGTCGCACACGCTGTTGTAGCGCCTTCAGCTAAACGGATCAGCCTGCAAGAACGCTATGAAATCCTCGTTTGAACCCTATCCACTCTGTTCTGGCCCATATCAGGATCCCCATCTCGGCAAAGTGAAGCTGCCTTTCATGATTCTTGTTCAGTAGCCAGCACTCGCTGTCATGCAGCACCGCAGGCTTCACCGCTGTCCCATGCACCTTTTTGAGTGCTCTGGAGATCTCCAATGGGCTCGCTCCACTTCCATGTAACGTTGATGCGCGCCTTCGCCTGATCTACTCTACCGTCAACTGTAGCCGGATCGCTCCAATGGTATCGGACGTCCTCCACTCTTCGATGGTTTCGCCATGGTCGTCCACGATCGGCTCTCCACCTTCCTCGAGCTCAGGAATTTGATTCACGTTTAGCCGTAGTCCAGCACTTGTTCGCCCTTCCTGCCACTTTTGCACCTTGCCCTGGATTTTTTTTCTGCACTGCGCTATCAACGCTATGTTGCCTGCGTAGAGAAAAAAACCACAGTTGTCCTTCCACGAGCCCCTCCACCAGAACACCTAGTGTTCGAAGGAAGAGGAGCAGGCTCAGAGTGTTCCTTGATGTATTGCAACCATTTATTCCCACCACTAGTGGTCTGTACCATTTTCGTTAACGCATGTGAGGTGCGTGTTGCAGCCTTAGCTCCATCGCAAATCTCCTTAACCAGAAAAATCAGGTGTTCCGGTTAGTCCGTTCTCTGAGTGCTCCTCATAGTACTGCTCGCGGCAGACGGTCGAACGACTGCTCAAGGTCGGGAAAGGCTTCTCTCATACTTCTCAATCACTTGCCTAGCGATTGAGATGGTATCCGTTGTGAATCTTCCACACGGTCGAACTGTTCTTGGGAGATTTGGTCCAGCCTCCTCAGTTTTGTTTTTCAGTCACTCGCACAACCTCATGGTATACGCAGTGACCGGCATCTTGCAGAGACTCTCTTCAAGAAGCGGGAAAACCACCTTATCCCATGCGCTCAATCGCCTTCCATGCCTTCCAGCTTTATTCGGATAGCCTATCCACCTTCATTTCCCATTGCTCGCCCAACCTCAGCTTCAAATCGGAGTGCGATGGGACCAATCGTTGCCTCACTCATGGATTTTCCTTGTAATCCTCGTTCAGAACTTATGATTGATAACGCAATACGTATGCAAACTAGAGAATGCGGCGGTCAAAAAAATGCTTTTTCGGAATGAAGAGCAAGGTATGGCGATGCACACGGGCTGCAATATGTTAGAGCATGCACACAGAGTGGCCACAAAATACGGTTTTAAGAGCCACCGCATACATGTTCAAATCAAATTGAAATAATTCTGACTGTAGGCTCCAGAGCATCAGAATGTCTCTTAAGAGGAAGGCTTTTACTCACCCAATCCTTTGAATTATTATAATCCCTTGTTCGTATTGATGCCTGTATATATACTTGTATTAGTGCATCGTGCGAAGAGAGACCCAATTCCTGTATGCTTGCCTAGGATGAATTCGCTCTTTACCATTAACATGCCGCGATGAATGGGACGCCCGGACTACTTCGCTTATTTGTCAATGCGGACATCAGTCGATTTGGAAAGTAACCCTGTTCGTTGTGATATTCCTCAATAAATATAGTCAAGTCTTTCGACTGTCATTTACATGTTGTGTAGGTTTCCCATGACCACTTTATCTTGTTACCGTAATTTCTGGTCACCCTGTACATGATTACAGCATGTACAAATGAAGCTGGAATGAAGTGAACACTTCGAAGCAACACCCCCGCGAAGAACCAACTTGAAGAATCATTTCTAGGGTGAGAT
>KZ345711.1:25521-37731 GCA_002352805.1 Teladorsagia circumcincta | reverse complement strand
GAACACTTTATGGGGAAGTGAAAACAAGAGTACCATATAACAGTACAATGCAATTCAATCACGATACTGACAGCTTCTTCAAGAAAATGGAGGACTTTCCAATGCGAGTGTGACCACAGGCGGCCGTGAGCAGACAAACTTTCTGAAGAGAATTTCGATGCTTTCAAATTAAATCTAAGCGGAACAAAGTGTAGCGAACTTGCTGAATTGGATTCTAGAGGCCCCTCAAGAAAATCGAGGCAAAAAAGAGAATTTCAGGAAAATTTTATAACTTTTATGAAGTACTCCTCGAGTGGAGTCCAACAGTCTTTACCACGTCTCATCACATCAACTTTGAAGGAAGGTATGGGCTTTTGAAGACTGCATAGTCTCTTTTCAGAAAAATGGCTTGAAAAAAATCAAGGTGGAAAAGAACGGAACAACGGGACTATTTTTTGAGAGAGTGATCGTTGGAAAAAATTGAGGTACCTGCTTGAAAGCTCCAATCTTCTAGTTTCTAACTAGCCTTGGACATTTGCAAAAAATTAATTATGAAGAAAGTTGTGAGTGTTTGAATGTAGAAAACTCGCGTGTGCACAAAAAACGGAACAACGGGACGATTTTTTGAAATGTTGGACATCCGCCACATTTGAAATACTTTTTAGGAAGAAAAATATTTGAACTTTTAAAATTTTAGTGTCAGGTTCCATGAAACCGCTTTTGAAGAAGAATACAACCTTCCGAATGGAGGGGTTTCTACTGCAACGTAATCCTAATTGTTAGGTTTCAGGTCGTTTTCACTGATTTTTTCATCATTCATGCATCACCGATCACCTCTGCCTTAATTTCTAACGGAATGCTTCGTCGTAGACTATGCCTTCACGTGGGAGGTGCAGAAGTAGGCCTGAGTCCGACAACGTCGATGAGTTGGTAAATATCCAAAATCGGGAATCACCCCCCCCCCACGATCTGAATTCTCTCTAATGAGTTATGAATAATTTGCCAATCAATAGGCGTGTGTCAATGAGAAGAGCGAAGAATTCTCCATCAATTTTGGAATAAACCGCCGGGCGAACAGATTTTTCTCAAACAAGGAAGAGCACGAGCCCAACTGGCAATTCATTGGTGGCTGAGAACTCACCATTGGGCAAAGCGGCAAGGATCTCGCAAAACGCTTTTCTAATTGCACCTTACCAGCATTACTGGAGAGAAGGGTATTGCTTTCATACCCCTCCCTCTGCCATCTTGCATATTGCAGATGTACGCAAATGGCAAATGGAACGACTACTTCTGCGATAGGAAGAAAAGATTTGTATGCAAGAAGTAATTAATCAAGAGATTTTTCATTAAATAAACGATTGAAATGACGGAACGTCTTCAAAAGAGCATCACTCTGCATTATGGGCACCTTCAAACAATATTCAAAAGGATCGTCCATGGAAAAGCTATTCCTGCTTATAGCGGTACCGGACCTACCTCAGTGGGCGAGAGACCACTGGGCAGGTCCAGTCCTGCATTCTGCTGATTCTCTTCAGCAGTGTTGTGATGGTGTGCTATCTCCAGGAAGAAAATCAACCGAGATGTCCCCAAAATTTTAGGGTAAGATGTCATTGCAGGCTCAATTCAAGTTGTGCTTCGACAAAAATTTGTTCAGTGTTCGTTAGCCAGATTCAGAAGTCAGTGGGCGGATGACGTCGAGGACAACGTCACCCCTGAGCATGAAGCATACACATGGAATCAGAAACTGGGTTTTCGTATGTTAGGCATTCCCCACTCCCAGAAATTCAATTTCTAACCCGCCATAAAAAGGATAAAAGGATAACGCATTTGCCGTTGATCAATCCCTTTTGGGATGCGGCACGAATTCTACTTCCATTCATACATTCGTAGTGGCGATTCTAATGCTATGTGGCCTATACAACGACCTGCGGAAGCCAGCCGATATGCAGTTCAGTGTTTTTATCTTCCCACACGAGTCGTACCGATTAACCGACCCCGGAGGGATGGAAGGCTTGGTTGGCCCGGACGACGCACGACCAAGGATTTGACCCCCGGACCGCGCGCGGGTTAGCGCCACTCGCCATTACACCACTGCCGCCCTAACTGCCGACTCGCCATAAATAATCTCAAATCTTATTATCACTTCTGGTTTACTACAGTCTCACTGAAGATCACAGCATGAGGACCTCCCTCTCAAGCGCTGAGAACAAATTCAACAGAGAATCAAGTCAACACCACCAAGCAAGAAAACAACGAATAGGGGAAGAAAATAATAACAAAAATTGGGTGAACAACAACATTGCGCGGGCACAACTCCATGTGTTATCAAGCCGCTTGATGGTGAGGAGGACGGCTGCTGCAGCAAACGTTTCAATACCACAAATACGAAAATCTCGAATATCAAAAAGTTCTAGCAAACTGTTCTTCTTCCACCCCCTTCTCAAGATTTTGACATTTTAGCCTATTGGATTTTAAGTGTGAACGCATGAATCTGTCTCAAACCACGTAAGAATGAAGAATTGTAAACTTTGGTAATCTATTTCTAGCACAGCTCAGGGCATTAGAAATAAATCGAAAAAGTGGCCTTCGGCAAGGTCTGAGGGCGTTGGTCATATATTGGGCAATGGCAACGATCAGCCGAAAGTTCTGGGCAGAGCGAGCTTGCACAGATCTATTGAAAAGGTTTCTCCTACACTGAGCGCACTTGTATTGTGGCTTCTTGCTATGCGGGGAGAGCTGGAAATTCAAAAAAATTAATTAGGACGTGCCGCAACAACTTACCATTTTGAAGGGTCGTCCCCAGCTTTCTAGCTCGTTTTATGCAATGAAAATGATCTGCGTTTCTACTCGTTTGATGTCACGCAATAAAGAGCAGATCATTTGTCATAGCATACAAACCTTTGCTCAGTGGCCTTGATTAGAGTCCACAAACGTTACAAAACTAAACTGTACTGAAAGAGGTTGCAGGTGACCTTCGTATGGTTCAGTACCTCCGCTAGTCTAGCTCTTCCAAACCAGGTGGAGGTTTTCATGAGAGAAAATACTCTTGACAATATATCAAAATGCTCCTACAATCTTGCACATTTGGCCAGCAGTACTCAGTATAGGGGAACCGACTGATCAGGTGGCTCGGAGGCACATCGCACAACCAACCTGCAAGGTGAACTAGCTGGGTTACGAAATATTGCTATGGATATATGACTTGCTAGACCTTATGCCTACCGTTTCACTCTCTCGATGACCTGAAAAAGCCCTTCGAAAAGATGTATATCAAAATCCAATGTGATGCTGGAATGACCTTCACCGAGTTCATCGTCACTAGAGCTCCAGCATATCGAAGTACAACTTGAGTTGAGCCTACGATAACATCTTACCTTGAAAGTTTGTGGACATCTCAGCTTTTCATCTTCTTCCTGGAGAATAGTCTCTTCATTTCAAGTGTTCTCTAGCTGCTTCACTTAGTTAGTGTTATATGTTCACTAAGATTAATGGTTTTTTATGTAAATTAGCACGGCGGATACATGCAGTAAATAAATAAGTAAATAAACAAAAGAATATCTTGATCGCTTCTGCTCCCCGTCTTGAGCTAGAGAAAGAAAATAAGCAAACGTGCCCTTCAAGTGTGCTGTATTCAAGGCTTCAAAAAAGTAATAAGCAAATGATACAGAACAGTTCTGACCATATTTGTATAGAAAGTAAGAAAAGCTTCTCAAAACGGCATATAACACGGTTGTAGCTTTTTTGAAGTGGAAAGAAAATAAAGCAATCAAAAGTGGAACGCAAAAAGGGTCAGACAGTTCTTCACGACCTAATTTTTTTCATTACTAATCGATGTTTCCTTGACGGAATGCTTATTGTGGTTCCGATTTTTATCGTGTTATCACGTTATCATACTGCGTCCACGTATAAATAAGAGATTAAAAAAACCTATGAGAACTGGACCCCTACTTTGCCCGATGATTTCCACGTTGATGTGACTGGTCGGTGCTCTTCTCTTCGAAGCGGATGCAGAGGCATGAGCGGCGAGGGTGTGGCGCAGTTCGCTGAGGCGTACTCTTTTGAGCGTAACGCACATCGCCTCACATCAGGGTCAACCGTCCGTTGACAAAGTCCAACGAGGGGGTAGTATTTAATCAATCGAAAGGGGTGGGGGGGGATCGTATTCGCCAAGGTCAACGTCGCAATATGTAGGCGAGAGGTGAATGGAGCACCTCAAAGCAGAAAGTCTACTGCAGAATGTGTGTACATATTTGACTGTTCACGTGTACAAAAATGCTCTCGAGGAGAACCAATGTCTTCAAACTGGGCCCAAGTTACTAAAAGATTAACCACTCGGGTAAACTGACTGCTAAAGGCCTACAAGAAAAGTTTGGAAAAAAATTTGCCTGTCGGCGACTTCCTGAAAAGGGTTCAGTACATGTTATGAAGCACAAAGCTTGTGCAATGCCACGTATCACTGATCCTCATAAAATTGAGTTTGAGTTCTGTGAGCGTTTGAGTGCTGAAAACGCGTGTTTTTAGGAGAGCAATTTTGGAAACGAAATCAAGTATTCATTGGAAAACACTAACCTTCTATCATAATCCAGGAGGACAGGTTGCAGAAAGTTGATTAAGAAAAACGTTACAACAGTTCAAAGCCAAAAACCAGCTTCCCGCTAAAAATAGGTCCTTACTCCCCCAAAACGGTCCGATGGGGCGCTATTTTGACTGCGTCAATTTTGGAAAGAGCTAATGTGCTCGTCAAAAAATTCAAACCTTCTACATAGATTATCTCAGGGAAAAAGAATCGCCGAAGGTTGCTTCTGAAGAAAGTTGTATGTAGTCATTGCAAGTCAGAAAACCCGGTTTTGGGGGAAAACGGTCTGATGGGGCGATTTTCTGGTGAAAATAGACTTTGCAAAAAATTAAGTACTCCTTGAAAAGAAAACAATCTGATCTTTCAGAATTTTCGTACCACTTCTCTCATTTTCATGTTTGAAGAAATTGCAACCTTTCAGACGAACAAGTGTGCATTTCTGTGAATTTTTGCTTCTCTATTCCATAACTAACACACTTTTGAAGATACTGAACAAAAGTGGTGATTTGCTGAAACTAGCGGTCTCATTTACAATCTCCCTAGTGTTCAGAAAAATGTTATAAGATTCAGTTGACCTGAATAAGGGCTCATGCCGGAAACGTTGTCATTAAAGTTTGAAGAAAAGGAGAGCTTTTCATATCCACTAAAAAGTTTGTCGTTGAACAGAAATACTCGCAATTGGAAATCAGTAGTCTTCCTCGATCTATCGGGCGCTGGGCCGAGGGGAAGATTGTGCGCGCCGATGAGAGCGCGATGCTACCGCGCTCAATCTGGTGTAACGCTCGATCTAGTCGTATGAAGCATACGCAGAAGTACAAATGCCAAGTGTACAGTACATGATAAGTGTTTAGAGGGAGGGGTTGAGAGAAGGTAAAAGCCTCCTTTCACCTATGGAAGAGTTTATGAAGTACAGATCGATATAATATAACGTACACAGTGAAGGAAGAAAGTACTCCACGGTGAAAATAGCACACAGCAGTGCGACATGAATAACATCCGTTACCGTCGGCGTTCCCGTATTGTCGGAAGTACAAAGATCCAGTTTGAGCCACTGTCGTCTCAATGACGCTTCTTAAGGCCCTAGAGGTGTTCGACCTCTGCAAAGTTGCTAGCCTGGCATCTCCATCCAGAGGAGTTTTCTTGGGTAAAGTCGGATTCATTCCTCCAGAGTATGAACGAAACCTTTTAGGGCGTGCATCGCCTCAAGGCCTCACTTACCCTGCTGCAGTTCACCGTTCCGGCCCTGAATATTCCCAGAGGGTATTCCTTCCTGTTGCTCTATTTCTTCCTACGCGAATAAAAAGCCGGGTGCAAACCCAAACTCGATTGGAAAAGAATCATCAGGGATAACAAAGGACATTCTGCAGTGAGACGTAGAAATATGATGTTGCCGTAATGCGGACCTCTGAATTTTGTGGTGGTAGCTGCCACTGCCAGCGCCGAAAAGGTTGAAGCAACAATCAAGATCAAATTTGCGGAGTACAAGCGGTTGATAATAAAAATGAAGATGCCGATTTGGCTGTTATTGGAAAGTGAAGAAAAACGCCGGTTCAAACGGAAACTTCTCTTTTCTCCCTTGAAAGAGAAGAGGGGTGTCGGATGAGCTGCCTAAACTAGCTTGTTTCGCTGGCATTCTTTGCTGGCTCGTCGGCGAGAATTGCGGTTGCAGTCCCTGCAAGCAAACATGCATAATACATTACAGAGACATATATAGTACAAACAAAGAAATACAATAATGAAATGAGTTAAGCGTATGAAGCTGATCAAAAAGAAGCAGCGTTAACTTAGAAAGCGGGAAAGTTTACAAGCAATAGCGTATGGACAGGCATTCAAATACGATCTCGGGGGTTGCTGTGGCCAGTCAGACCACATCGAGAGCGTCCAACTCCCTTTCAACTCCAATGTGAGTTTTTTGATCTGTGACTCTTCATATGTTCTTTACTAAAGGCTGGCGCACATTCTCACCCCCTCAGTATCGAAGGTAACATACCCTGCTTCGACAGTTTCTTTAGCGAGCAGCTCGAAATATACCGAAAAGAGAGGTTTAATCAAACGATGGTGTGACACATTTACTCATATTTATTTAGTCTGTGGAGATCGCGTTGGTTCTTTGCATTGCACTTATGCTTCTCAGTAGTTGATGGTGAGATGTCCTCATTCGACGAAATTCTCTAGTTGTGGAGTCGATTACGGTGGCCTGGAAAAAAGTTTTCTGTATTACCAAAATCGACATCTTCTTGTACAAAAATTATTGTGCTACCATTCGCGCAATTGGCAATTGGCATAGTGGCAAGTGGCATACTTACCACGCGTGCGGGCCGGGGATCGAATCCTGGGTCGAGCACCGCCTAGGCCACCAAGCCTTCCATCCCTCCGGTGTCGGTTAATTGGTACCAGGTGTGCCTGGAAGCATAAAAACCCTGACTTGTACAAAGGCTGGCCCCTACAAGTCAAGGTCACATCGCATTTAAATTGACACAGCGAACGTTCAAATGGAAGTAGTATGCGTGCCACATTCCAAAAGGGGTTGATCAACGGCATAACTTTATCCTTAACATCCGCTCATTGCGGCTGTTCAAAATAACTCCAGTGACGTGCTGAAATTTTTGTAAGAAAGTGGATTTTGGTAACAACGCTCTTTTATTGATAACGTATTCCTTGTCTATAACATTTAGGCGTTTAAATAGATCTACTACTTGCAGGTGCCTGTAAATATTCAAAGAAAAATGCCAGGCATTTGCCAAATATTGCTTTCGGAAACACCTGTGCACACAAGCTGGCATCATTACAGTGAAACATGAGAGCGAGGCGCATCGTCCTTTTGAACAGGCGGCTCAAAATCGTGTTTGACTATTTCCGCCTCGAGGCTTTTAAAGTAGCAAATTTTCGAAAGTAGAAGTACGGCATTGGGCACACAGGAGCATGGATCTTTGTCGATCCTACATTTTTCAAAAATATTGGGATTTTTGCTTCATGATTAACAATTTTGGATTCACATCACAGTAATCAAGACAATGAGTTGCGAGATAGGCATGTAAGCGTTGACAGACCTAACGTTTGTATTCGGAGCTGCCCTACGCCAGCAGCTTGCAATGTTGGCCGGCCATTGCTCTCCTCTCCCTACCACTATCGCTCCCCCTTCCCCGTCCTCTTTTCCTCTTCTCCCCGCAGGACTTCCCCAACTAACGCTTATTGAATGTTGCACTTTTTCCGCTGAATTTCTGTCACCATTCACATTGTAACAATTGTTACTTCGTTTTCATTCCTACTATTCTTGAACTCACCGCTGTGCAATAGCTACTAAGAAGTAAATAGATAAATAAATAAGCATGTGTAGGAGCAGTGGCATTTGCACAAGTAAGCATTTTTCCAATTTTCTTCTTCAGCACTTCATATCTGCACGGTTCCTCACATGAGCTGATCCCTGAAACTTCGTTTTCTTGACCGACTGCGTACAAAATAACATTGATTTACCAACTTACTAGATCACCTCCTTACGTCATTTGACCTGCTAGAATAATCAGTGACTGCTGCAAGTTGCCAAAATGTGCCATGTATATATGAGACATTCAATACAGGAAAATGCCCGAGTCTTCTTCCGTCATTATTGTAGTACTACTCGTTCTAATATCTTTACTACTGTTAAACATATTCGACATTGGATATATCAATGTAGTTCCTGAATTGCCTCTTCAGCGAGTGAACAAAGAATGTGAATGTCAAACAGGTGAGTTCTCTTCCATAGATCATATATTTTGTTGTTCCTTAAGTTTAACGTTTGACTAAACTTTGGAAGAATTTATCTACTTCTTTTTTCACTTAGTTGGTTACCCATGTCAATGCTTGTGCTGGTACTACAGGCCAGTAAATCCCTCTAAAGAAATGTTGCCTTTTCATGGAGACTCCCAGCGCTATCAAAATGAGCAGATTAGAGCAGTATAAACGATGAAAATTTGAGATAGAGGTAGCCGTGAATGAACCGCCCAGAAATGAAACCAAAATAGAACGATGCCCCGACGTAGATATTTCGGTCGGTTGAAGAGAGAAATCATAGGCGCTCAAAAGCCTGGAGCTTACAGCTCTAACACGTTGGGAAGAAGCAGTAGAAGAGCGAAAAGCAGGCTCCTATCCGCTCTTCCCGGATGTCGTTATATGGACCAGATCGCAACCAAATGACTGTGATGCTTGAAAAAACTACTCAGATAGACACGCAGCAGAAAACTTCGAGTTACGGGCCGCAGCAGTGTAAGAAGCATATGCTGCAGGCGCGCCCACTACCACTAATCTATGACTGGCTGGTTCGCGTCTGCACACAGTAACCCGTGTGGTGGTAGCCAATCACGGACGAGTGGGCGTGTTGGCAGCATATGCTGTGGACACCGCTGCGGCCCGTAGCTCGGAAGCTTCTGCTGCAAGTCTACCTGAGTGCACTCGTTCTCCCGCATCCTAAGCTCGTCAAACGCAGCACTTTATCTGCCGTTGGTCACGTGCATTTGACGGAGCGCTTTATACGTTGGTAGGCTGGAGCATTCACATTTCGAGCCGAGTCGGGCCCTGTATACGAGCTGTGTGTACCTCAAAATTGACAAAAAAAAACGCTTATAGGGATCCCTTCAGTAGCTTATTCTTCTGCTATGTCTCTACTCCCAATGGTGACGAAACTGGCACCGATGTCAGGAGGAGGAAAATCTCGGGGGATTCCCAAGCAGGAATGGTACAATAAATTACTGAAAAGCGGTATTGGCAGGAAGGTAAGTTAACTATCTTTGAGGTTTGGCCGAGCATCATGGCTACGTTCTTAGCTACTACCTGAATTTCAATGCCAGCTGTTGCAGTTTTTAGAGTGGCCCAAAAATGAATATTTCACTTGTTGCTGCTTACGAATATCCAGAACAAATCAATGTAATGATTACTTCCAGGAGCAAATTCGGGTGAGTTTTTGTCAAACGGTTAAAAACAACATAACCTAATATACATAGATGCCGATTCTGTGAATTGAGCCTCCATCTTTCTCTTAACTACCATCGAAATAGATAAGGCAACAACGTTTCGTTACTTTGCGGCAAAACCTACACAGCTAAGTTTCCACCCGTAGCGGCAAAGCGGTCAACATGAACGACGACGCTCACGCTCGAATCAGCAGGCGCCGCAGAGAGGGCTTCAATAAGCTCCGGGATGTTCTGACGGCTAAACGCGTAGACCCCAAAATCGAGGCTCAGTCTTCAACTCGCATGTTCTTCCCGCAATGATGTACTGGGCGGAAACGTGGAGCACCACAGTCTCTGAGAAGGAGAAACTCTCTCAATTCGGCCATGTGCGGTGTAACGCTCCGATACCGCATACCCTATGACACCATTCGCGTACACACAATGGTTAAAGACGTTGTGGAAGCCATCTACAAATCCACGCGGAGCCGAGCCGGTCATGTGGCTAGACTCATCGATGATCGCTGGATTAAAATAGTGACTGACTGGGACCCAAGGGATGAAACGAAGCTTAATCCACCCCTCCCTTCACTCAAGGAGCAGATTTCCTCTCATAAAATTGTACGGCCAACTGTGGCGCAGAAGAGCCCGAAGTAGAGCCGCTTGGAAGATGTGCGACCTGCGTTTCTGGCATGAACGGGTCGAGAAGTAAGAAGTAAGTAAGAAATAAGTGACTCGCATCGGTGCTGTCCTGCTCACCATAACGCTATCTCCGCTGAAGGCCTAGAGACTCAGGCACGAGATAATGCGTGGTTCGCCAAGTGCGCCAAAAAGGAGGCCATGCTTGAACGCCGGGGGCATATCTTTCGCTGCCAATTGCATATTTGTCCGCACCCTCAGGAGTTTCGTCTGCCTCTCTATGTGAGTTTCACCTCCTTCGACCTCAATTCTTTTCATAAAAACCTCTTTAAAAATTCATGCAAAGAAAGTAAATTACATGAGTGATCACTTCTATACTCCCATTGTCTAGGATGTCCACTTTTGAATGTACTACAGATGCCCCCGGAGATCCTAAGGCAGTCAAGTGGGTGGGAGTGATTTGTGCGACATTTGTATTGCAATAAGCTATTTTATAGCGAGGAAAGTGCTTTTGAAAAAACGTAGAATGACAGCGGGTTGCCAAAAACTGATCCTGAAATGAAGTCTACAAATTGATTCTTTGAAAACGGCCTGGATTTCCCTTATTATCAGATTTATCAATTCAAAAGGAATTTTCAAACATATGAAAGCCTCCTCTTCGAGCCATGAGTTTGTATAGTTTCAGAGACGTAGTCTACTGCCGCTATTTCGACGAATTCCGGAACGAAATTGCTAAACCATTCAAGACTGTGGTCTTTCCTGAATTCAACGCACACTGCCAACTTCGAGATGGCGCTGCTTTCATGTCGCTAACGGATACGCCTACTGCAGTGTACGAGTACCCCGTTCCCATCATCAATCGAACCCAAAATGGTAAGGAAAAAATAGATGTACCATTAGCAAGCGAAGGTTGACCTAAAATGACCCTCCTGTATAAACTCATTTAGGCCTGTGTCAGACTGCGAATTCAGCGGCACAATCGCTTCTAGCGAGTTGCTGGAATTGCAAGTGGGACACGGGTCCTACTACGTGTGTTAACGCTTTTTATTGAGATCGGTCAAAAAGTCGTGCCCTTCTGAACCTTGTGGTTTTGTTGCGTTTTTGACAGCCTCTCACTGACTGACTAAAGCAACAGTCTCAGCAGGGTTCTAAATATTTGATGCTAATGAGTGGGGAGAATCACTAGCCCTAGTCAGGTACACAGAAAGTGTCACCGGTTTGGCCGGGATTAGGCTCACTAGTAGGAGCCACGAGTGAGCCTGTTGGGTTTGTTTCTGCTGAGGTGTGCCAGGTTTTCGCACAAAATGCCGTCTAGCGCTAACCTTTACGGGCTTGCAAACATCGACCGCGACTGATGTAAAAGATCAGCGCGGTCCTGGTACGGCGTGTTCTCCCGCGTGCTTTGTCCTCTCTTGTCCTCTCGCCTTCGTACCATATCCTACCTTACTAGCAGTTTAGACCCTTTTTTCGCGTTTTCATGATTTCTCTTGCATTCTTTTCCACTTCCAGTTCACTCAGCAGCTCAGCCATGAGGTAAGCGAACCAGCCCTTTTGGCGTTTCTGCTGGGGCGGTATGCTTAATGATCTGAGGTAATGTGGTCCCCGAGGTCGACGAACTACTTGAACTCGGTCGGTACGGTAGGGGGGTGATGACGGGAGTGGTGCAGTTAGGTTAGCGGCTCCGCCAAAAGAGCTGGTTTGGTTTCCCTCAGGGCTAAGCCTTGAACAGAGGACGGAATTGCATCTCTCGTGGAACCCAGCAGAAACGCGAAAAGGGCTGGTTTGCTCACCTCCCCATCCATCACCATCAAGTGCTCTTGGATAACAGTCTTCAAATCAAACTAAGAAGTGTTGTGAATGAGCTAGGCTACAGAACCCGGCAGATTTCATGACAAATAGTACAAAGTTTATTTTCACCTTGCAGAGCCCAGGTACTTCTTTTCCGTGTGTGTTGCGCCAATTTTCGGTTCGGAACCGAAATGGCTGTTATTGGCCGAACTTATTGAGCACTACAAGTTACAAGTCAGTGAAACTTTTTCGTACAAAACTTCTGCCTTCTAAACTCCCAGTGTTGTGTATGTTTTAATCTTT
>KZ345710.1:69305-80235 GCA_002352805.1 Teladorsagia circumcincta | reverse complement strand
AACAAAATTTACACTCTTTTCTGATGTTGTTGGAAAGTCTTTGTGAATTTATTTTGAGTTTATTTTTCTTCTTCAGCATAGTCAACAATAAATAGTATATGCCTTACATTTATGCCTAAATATTGCCTTCCCGCACGCGTTTTGTGGGTGTCATTTGTACAGGAATGCTGAGCTTTCGAAAACTCCTTTTGGAGTCGGTCGACCCATAGAACTTTCCTTCTTTTGTTGGTTCGATGCAACAGAGACTGGCAGATGGAAGTTTGTTGATGTCAACTCTGGTGACCCACCAGTGGGTTAGATCTCATAATGAGTATCAAGTACGGACAGCATCTCTTCGCGCGGCGTTCACACGCAACGTGCTACACGTGGATTACTCTATCCTCCAATAGATAGGTTCTCTGAGTTGACTTCTGCTGGGCGTGTTGCTTCAAAGCAAGCTCCACCTCTCCGAACTAGTCTGCTTTGTCGGCATTTATTGCTAGCCCATGCCAGCAAGATTGCCGCTACAATCGCATGTGCACCAGTACAAACCAAGACATGCACCAGTACCAAACAAAGAAACATGATAATTATGTATCCAAGCAAGTAGAACCGAAAAACATACCGCATTCTTTGGAACGCAGAACACTTTACACGCGATCGCGCAAGGACCACACAGCCGATAATGCGATCTCTCTTGCTGGAAAGCGGGCGGGACCAGAGGTTAGGCGTAAGCTAGGCTATGGATGTTCCGGAGATCGCAAAAAGGCTACCCATCAACGAGAGAATGGTGAGAAGATTGGTGGCTAAACACAGGGAGCGAGAACACTACAGCCAAAACCAGCGGAAACTGCTTTTCCCGGCAGAGAAAAAGTCTTAGAAATCGACGGGTATTAACGAACACTACTGTTGAAGTCGGTGATTTTTGGGCAGAAATAACTTCAGAAGGCAAGATACCTGTCGTTCTTCTTGGTAGAAATGTCAAAATCAATTCGGAAACCTATAATAATGTTATTTTGAGGGACACGCTGATGGCCCATAAACACTTCGGAGGATGAAATTTTATTTTGCAACAAGACGGCGCCAGCACGTAGATCGAAATTCAGGACTTGCTTCTGCCAACGTCTTCTTGGACTCTCGGACAAAGACAAGCGGCCACCTAACTCCCCAGACCTCAGTCCAATGGACTATTTCATTTGGAGCCACCTGCAGCAGAAAGTGTCTTCTTCTTCCCACCGCGGTTTGGATAGTCTTAAAGCAGCGCTTCATAGGGAATTGCAGAAGATTGATGTCAACTACCTGCGGCCCCACCCTGGAATTCTTCACCAAGAGATTGGAAGCTTGTTCCTTTTCAATCGAATAATGTTGTGTCTATCTCTCCTGTATCTGAATCTTACTTTTATATAGAATCCTTTGGAGAACTGCATTTCATTCATTCCTTTACATGCATATAAACACCGGAACGTAAGTTGCAGTTACCCTGTAGATGTGCACCATTTCTCCACACTCGCGCTTTCTGCATCTGCGCTGCATCGAAGGTGAAAAGCATAGTCTAACCCGAAACAGAGTTGATACCCGCGTTTTTGGGATGAATCGCTCGGAGGTGAAGAATACTACTTTCGCGCGTAAGCTACCCCATTTTGGCGAAGACTGGTGTTCGCAAAAAATTGGGTCGTTTCAGGTAACTCAGTCGTAGAAAGTCAGTCGGGCACTCTTCTGATCTCATTTCCTCTCTGAACTTACTAAAAATTTGTAAACAGGGTGATGGTTTTTGAGTAGAGTCTCATAACCATTTGACATGGAAACCCCGACTTCTTGCTCTCCAGAAGAACCATCGCATGGGTGAGTGGCCCTAAAAAGGAGTCAAGTATAGCTCCACGACGCGCTCACTAGGCACTAGGTTTTCGGGTCAGCTTTCAGAAATTTGTGTTCAGGTGCTCTAACTACATCTGGGAACTCATTGCTAGGGAAATTGAGATTTTCATTTTCCTTCTAAAAAAAAGTTGGGACACGGAAGGCATGAACAGCGGTCAGTGTCAGGAAGAGGTCCTGGCGACACGGCGCTAAAAATGAAGTTTGTTTTTGTGATGGGGGCCCTTTATTGTTCCTATACGTGAAGTTTCAGCGATCAGAACTTCTTGCCTACGAAAGTTGTACTCGTGGATGATGTACAACGCACCAGCTTCTAACGGGTTGTGCTACATTAGTACACCAACACTTCTTCGATGTAAAGGTCAAATTTTCGATTCGAATAGAATTATGTCACGAATGGTTGTTTGACATCCTGAAGACAACGGTCATACTTTCTCGGCGAAAAAACGCCTCGTCCGTGCGTTGCGTACTCTAATGTGCCGCAGTGCCAAAGTCAAATGTTTAAGCAAATATTCATTAAAAAAACGGAAATCTTATTGCCAGCTATGAAAAAGCAAAGCAAGTTGAGAGCGGACCCGATCCCTTGACGTCAGTCCTGCAACGCCTCTCTAACCGGTAGGCCATCGCACTAATTCCAGGGAAAAAACCTTTGTAATTTTATTCGCAGCAGCGTTCAACAGATTTGGAAGGCAGATTTGGAATCAGCGTTGAAAGACACATCGGGTGGTATAGATCACATTTGAAACGGCATCTTCGACCTACCATCCCCCTTGTGGGTCTCATTGTGAGGCAGCATTCATTTGAGCTGTTGGTGAGCAGCAAAATGTTGTGATACCCCAGGCGTTTCATTGTGACGTCGCGGAACTATTCATATGTTGCTACTCTGCAAAAAATTTCAGGCGCATTGAAGGTTTAGCGTGCCTTCGGTGACCTTCCCCTCGGAATCTCAAATGAATTGAAAGAAAGAAGTATATCTACTGTCATGTCCCCTTGCCTTGTTTGTAACTCATACTGCTGTCTGGAATGAAGTGGACTATAATTTCTGAGCATGCTGAATTTGCTTAGTTATTGATTTAGTGAATTGAAAGCCATGAAAAGCCATAAGTAGGAATAGCGGCTTCGGTAAAAGGATGCGACTACGATAAAGGATTATCGCATGGGGGAGCACCTGCGCCACACGAAGCAATTTCTTGGCTGCCGAGGAAGCGATGAGCGGCACTTTCACGGCGAAAGGTGCGTGGTTGCTGAGCAGGACCTCCGAAGCACGCTCCCGGGGAGCGTTACACCTACTGGCTCCTGGTGGCTTGCCCGAGCTGCCAGCAGCGGCGCGGTTGGGCGCCATATCTGATGTTTGTTGTCTGGGGTATCGTAGGTGAAAATGAAATTTGCCGTTTCCGCGAGTTTTGGATGACGGCTTACTTACTTTTACCCGCTCATTTTACAAAAATTGCTGATATAATTATTATTGATTGTTTTTTTTTTCATCTGACTCCAATTTTTTGGTGTGGAGCTGAACCATCGCGGACACAGCATTTTTATTGCTTGAATTTTTGCTGCTGGATCAGTTCCTAGTTGGACTTCATTCTTTGGGTGTATTCGTAGTCTATCTGCATTCACTTTTGTCCCGAAAACCTGCTTCCAACGGCAGTATAAGCAAAAAATAAAAGTCGTGTATCATAGACTAGAGTTTGAATTGACATGGTGCCACCATGCGTTGCGTAATTTCGTCCACCGTCCGCGATCCGAGCCGCTGTCCATCTTTAAGCCGTAATCAACCGCCACGAAAGGGGCTCTCGTTTCCCGTTTTCTAGACGGATTTCTCTGCTTTTTTCTCCACTGGCGTACCAATTGAGGACCTCCACGTTTCCTATAAGCCCCTTTTTAATTTTGCGTTATCGCTGCCTTCAAGGTTAGAGGTGCTTTTATACTTATGAAACGCGCTGTGTTTTACTGATTGGCTCGTACTATAATGAAAATATAAGTTCTGAAGAGAAGATGAAGTCCCAGTCGGCCTTCCTCACCAACTTCTTTGTGTTGCACAGCACAAACCGGAAGCTCCAAGGATTCTCACTATGTAAATAAGTCTGTGGTTGGGCTAGCGTCTGTTGCGCTCACTCAGTGACCTATCTTTGAGACACGACATTTTTGGTATAAATACTCACTGAGTGGCCTCCTGGCCATGTCCATTTGTTCTCTTTATACCGCAATCCCAGCCAGAACTTCGTCTTCGGCGGAATCACTGCAATACTACATTTGAAAGATTTTTGAAGAATTGAGGATTCGACTTATGTTCAAAGAATCAAGATATTCCCTAGCTTCTCTTTTTTTGCAACCTCGGCATAATAGTTGTTGAATATTGTGCTTTTCGAGGTGAAATGGACGTGATTCAAGGTCTAAATTTATACACTGAAGCACCAAGCGCCCCCTTTTTTTGCGGAATGTCATTATGAACCACAAAGAAAAACTCAGTCGATATAGAAGGAAAGACGATCATTAGGGCTGTGATTTTGATATCGCTTGCAAAACCCTAGCTAATGCACCCAACATCGAAGCTGGAATGATGTCAAAGAAAGTTTATATCCCGTGAAAATCCAAGACTGAAATGTGCATGACCATAATGATTGGATTCCTGCCTTTCATTCGTCTATGTGGATTGTGAGACCACCACATTTGGCACTCTGGTCGCTTCGCTTTGGTGCTTGCTATCCTCACGTTCTCACAGTGACGTGTAGGATCTCTTGCGAGGATTCCTCGATTGTTCTTCACCCTTGATAGCGTTTCTTTTTTTACTCCTTTTGATCTTTATATCCGCTTTCAAGTGTTCAGCTGGTGTCGTATCACGGAGCGAAACATGCGGCCGTCCTTGTTCACCTTCTTTTTCAGATGAGGTAGGGCTAAGATTAGCGTGATTACTTGAAAAGACCTTGAATATGGAAGCATAAAATGAAATGGAATTTAGGTTTTTTTCGGAAATATCAAGTGTCTTTTCACTGAATCAATGTACACTCCAAATCCTAGCGTCGTGGAGGCCTTTTCCACGGACTACTTCAGAAACAGAACGCAGGCCTGCTTCCTTCGAGTTTCTTAGTACCAATGACATCGATAGGCTTCCTCGTGAAGAGGTGGACCTCCCAAGTCGGAAATAACATTGTGGTTATGTATCGAGTAATTATTCGCTTTGCTAGTCACGTGAGTAGGGAAGTCTTAAAAGGCATTCAAAGCTGTCCTCTAGGCGCTTGGGTATGAACTATACTAATGGGCAAATTGAACATTCCTTGGTATATTATTAGCTATTGTCTGATGCCAGACATAAGACTTAATCAAACATTTTCCACTGAGCTGCTTCAGTGTACGCCATTCAGACTAAATTGCGAACTCAGAAGGTGGCACTTACGGTTCATCAGGAACATGTTCGTTTTGGAGTCATCGTCAAGCACAAGCATGCCGTCGCTTTGATCGCATGTTTGGCTGGCTGATGTCTGCAAACAATATGACTTAGCCATATCGAATTGTCAAGCTATTCTCAAGTCATGATTAGCTGTAAAAGCGTATGGGAAATGGCAAAAGTGTACAGAAACACTAGATTTACGAAAAGAAGTTTCGTATGTACAGGGTGGCTGAAAAGTATAGGACGCGACTTTGACCGCCTGCTGGCACTTGGCCGTGAAGTATTTTCAGAATGTTTTGAAACTATTTGAAAGCTTTGAAATTATGTTAGAAGCACCACAAGTTGTTTGGTCCAAAGTTAATCTGAACCCTCGCCGTGAAGGTTTTTCTGCGTCGACCCATTTCCGAGAGCCTGCCCACGGTCTCTGAAATTGCAACTTCAGAAAAAGACTCGGTATTCCCTCTTCAACTCTTTGAAATATCGGTGCTCACAAGATTCAGGCACAGTTCTCCGGGATTGAAAAAAGTGGTGGTCCAAGAACTATGCGCTCTCAGAGGATTGATGCAATCATTCAGAAGAGGATGACTCACAGCGGTGAAGTCAGCGTGAGTCACATCGCTTTTGACCTCAGAATCTGCCGTGCCCTTTCCAGAAAATCTCGGGAAGCAGCCATTATTTGAACATGATTATCAACTCATTCTATGCTGGTTTCTATTGGAGCAACCCGAAGGATTCAACTTATTAAATGCAGAAAGTTTCTGTGCGAGCTCGAGGTGCGCCGTATCTCTCTTATAGATTGGGTTAATGAGGAAATTTGCGAACTAAACTTCTTTGCGACAGCCAAAGTCGGACGCAGTTGTTGTCAAAAAGAGAGAGCAAGTCTCCGAGATAGCGTTTAGCTCACAACAGACTTTCCTCGAAGGTGTGGTGTTTGTGGCAGAGTAACATCCCAAAGTGCAGCTCCATTGCAGTTCATTTTCCACAAATGTAAAAACTAACTCGAAGGCCTTGCGAAAGACTTCAATGAGGTACGGTATGCTGCTCTGGAATTTTGCTCAACGATCGTTTGCTCTTCAATGAACCTGAACTCTCTAATACGCGTCCAAATCCACCAAAGCTCTCTTGAGCACTCATTCCCTGGGCCACTGGAGTAGTTAAATGTGACCTTCCTTTTCTTAAGCTCTTAACCCGATGAACTCCTCTATCTGAGGATATGTAGAGGGAGAACTCATAAGGCTTCACCAGCTCGGTGGGTGCTCTGACGTTTGTGCTTCAGAAGCGGTGGGACGACAACGCCGTTGGCTACCTGCGGCGCAGTGCTGATTTTGTCGTTAGACGCCAGAAGGCCTTTCTCAAAACAGAGTGGTCAAATTCAAAGCTCCTTGTGCATGAGTAGTTAAATTGCTTAACTCTGTCTTTGTGTGAAATCGGTTCTCTGATCGAGTCTCTTTCTTGGCTATTATACACATAAACATGGCGTCCTATACTTTTCAGCCACCCTGTATATATCGACACTGTTCTGACAGGGTATAAAATTAGGTTGTCTCACAATTAGTGGGCACTTTCGGCTAGATTTTTGATTTTAATTATTCTACTATTTCTCTCAAGTGCTTGCTCATCTGAACATACACCCTTATCAGCTACAAAACACGTTCAATGCATGGGGAGCTACTTGCTGCCTTTCTGTAGAATTCCGGTAATTTCTGATGAAAGAAGGATCGGACGTCAACACATTGTATTCACGTTACTCAACACAAAAAATTTTCCGAGGAAGGGTGTAGAGCACGAGTAGTTGGTCGTTCGTTCGCGCTACAAGGCGGAGGTGAAAAATGGCTAGCTGGAGAGGAGAGAATGAACGAATCTTCTTCACTCGAAGGAATCGGACGAGCTCAGAAAGAGCAGATTTTGTCTTGCTCCGCTTGCGATATAAAAGCGTTGCTGTCGATTGTTGCCGTTTGTCTTCTCCACTGACCCTGCTAGTAATGGGTGTAGGATCCCAGAACAAAACCTCCCCAATATTCCGCCAACAACTTGTAAGAATCGTGTTCGGAGGAGGTTAGGCATTCACTGTTGGGAATCGATCGCCAATCGTTTGCGTTTTATTGGAACAGTCATATCACTTATGAATATGCTGCATGATCAAATGGAGGAACTATGGAAAACCGTCAGGAACATGACGATGTCGATTTGCTTCGGAGCTGATCGCTCTTACAGCATGTGAGATACAAGCTCCATATTTCCAAATTCTCGGCATTCTATGGAAATGTTTCGATATTGCCAGCTGGTCGCATCAGAAGCGGTCTAGCGAACAACGGCTTGTTTTTCCTTTCCAGTGACGTTGGATAAAGTACTGAGATTGTCAGTCATGGGGTGTTCAGTGTAGTCTTCTTTGGATGAAAAAAACAGCCCTGAATAAAGTGAAGCGCCGGTGCCTGCCTTCCGGGTTGGGAGGGGGTAGTACGCCCTCGCCCGTCCTCTGGTTGTCCGGTACTTTCTTCAGTGTTGAAAGATTCTAATCGGTAGTGATGACAAAAGAAACTTTAGAAACTTAAGAATAGGTTCAAAAAGAATGGGAATTTGGTACGGAAAGCGGCGTTGAATGGGCAAATTTGATCTTCAGGTAGGCCTCTATGAGTGCTACCTCGCGAAATATCAGGTTAACCTAAAGTTTGCGCGTTTTTTTTTGATCTCATGTCAGAAGCTCCTTTGACAATCTCTAATTATGTTTACGTAGGCTGCGGAGGGGACAACGTGTAGTAACTCATGACTGGATCTCTAGTCTACTCGTTCGTGTAGAATGAGGAAAGAAGAGAGCGTTTATCACGTTCTGATTTGAACTTCTACTAAGCCACGAATCGCTCGAAGCTGGATTATTAGTATTTGTCCTGCGATATGACTCCTTGCCGTTTCCAGCAATACTAGGATTGATCGATCTCCTTTACAGGAGAGTATTAGGATGGATCGATCTCCTTCACAGGAGACTAAACCTATCAAAAAGGCTTGATCACGGTGGCCATCGGTGTCGGATTTGGACGGCGTGCTCTATCATCGAAACCCTATAATCTGCTGTGTGGCCAGCACCGATGTTTTAGACGCACAGCTCACAGAGATTCGCGGTCCCTTGTGAGAGGGTTCAAACTCTACCAAAGACTCCCTCATGGGTTCACCACTAGTGGCAGAAATGCAAGAGGAGTTCGATCTGACTTGTTTCTTACTCGACAAGTACGTTCTGACAGAACATGTTTCAATCGAGGAGTGCAGGTTCCGTGACAACTAGCGCAGAGGCCCTATTGGCTGGTTATAGCTATAAAGTCAGCCAAGTCTGATGTGATCAACACCAGAGGCTGACAGCGAAACTTCAGCATTCAAACTTGAAGTTCAAAAAAGTATGTCCGCTCCACGGCAACCACAATTTCGAAAGCGACTCCAATGTTGAAGCTTAGCTGAAAACTCGTATCATGTTCAGTTCAGTGGCGGTCAGCCTCTTTCGAAGGACATCTTCTTTCTCGCTGAGCATCTTACAAACAGAAAATGGAAGCGAAGAAGCGTGACCGCGAGTGTGAGTGCTGACAAGCTGTGGTAAGTATACCATGAAAAGTTGAGTTGGGATGAAATGGTGCTCTGGTCGCGTAACCTGTAGCGCACTGGCCCGGCAATCAAGAGGTGCGGGTTCTAGTCTCGTCTGTGCGGAAGCTTTGTTCACAAGCATACTTGTGAAGCATTCGCAAGGCGAACTACGCCCAAAAACAACGGTCAACAATCAAAAACAAGTCAAAATCAGATGAGCATATGGTGAAGCAGCGACGATTGTTAGACCACCGAGTTTTGCAGAGTTGGGTATACTCTTTTTTTTTCTTGTAGGCAGGTGGTATAATAAATGACATTGGTGAAGAGAAAATGTCTACTGTCAAGGTAGGCTAGATCGCCGTTTGTCGGTTATACCTTGCTCATAATCACTGACCTCGGTGGTTAGGAAAATGAAAAAGGTACCTGTTGGGGGAGGTTAGCGAAAGACTAATCTAATACTATCCTAATCGACTGGAATCATTGAGCGATAGTAAGTACGATATTAGAAGGTTAGGATATTAGGGGATCAATAGAGTAGTAGATTAGAAGTTGCGCTGGAATGATCAGTCACGTGTTGATCTATTCGTCTTATGACACCTAATCTACTGTTTTCTTACTTCCTTCTCGACACTATCTTTATTTTTAGCTGAGCGTCTTAATGACGTGCTATCACAATATCCGTCACTTACTCTTCTGGTATAAACGTGGTCCTAGGACACGTCTATAGTCCGCGGTTTGGGACTCGTATTGAGCACGCGCAAAGCAGAAGTTGCGCTTTGCAGGCGGATCTGCAGCAATGCGACGCGGACTGTGCTTGACTGGTCATAGGGATGAGCTGGATGCCGTGAGCTTCACAGACTTGGATCTGCTCGGGTTGCCACACCTTGTCCCCATATAAATTTCTGTCTCTGGGTAATATAATAGCAAAATTTCGCACCTGATTTGAAGGAACTGCAAATAGGTGATAGCAACCGCCTTGAGGCGTGTCCCTTTGATTTATTTTATATTGTCTCCAGTCCTTTTTGCAGAAGCAGTTGGCTGAAATATACAATACAATGTACGCTGTTGTCAAGGTGGAGATTTTGGTGTTTAGCGGTCCCCTCAGAATGTTGGGCGCGAAGTTCTGCAGCAGCTCCTTGTGCTTTCTGTGTAATGTTTGGTGGAAGTGAGTGGTCTTTCAGAATTCTAAGGTCGCCAGCTTCTTTGTTTAGCGAAGCAAAAATTCTCGGTTCGTCTAATCCGACGGTCGTTTTCTTTACGGTGTGATAAACGCATCAATAGAGAAGAGTAGTTGGTGCAGATATAAAATCCTATTAAAGACATGGACAGACATGAAACTCGAGTGCATGGCGCACTCGGAAATGAAGCTTTGATGCACTTCTTGACAAAACTTAACGATCGGAGTTCTACGCAAGAAAATCCTCTTTAAACCGATTTTCAAGAGGGAAACAAAAAAACACGAATTGCGTTTTTTTTTTCGCACGATTTTTTGGAATTTCCCAGCAAGTTTGTAGTAATGAAGGTGACTGCTACTCTCGGAAAAAATATTGAGCTGCTTTGGTTCTGCTGTGGCGGTGATATTGCGCACCTTCGCAAAGCAGTTCACGTAATTCGTCTGTTCGGAGCTCTGTTCCGTCACTCTTCTCATTCGTCAGGTTGAAATTCGGTGATGCCAACGCTCGGATCATTGGCATTGAGGGCTCCTTCTCTTGGCCATACTCTGTAACATTTAATTTTTCATAAATATAAATCTTTAGAATCACTGATGCGTGTGAGTGCTGTAAACGGATTAGGATCAGAGAAGGCTTCAATCCATGGATAGTAGAACTGGTTGCAACGATGAGAAGAGAACGATAAGGCAGTTGCAACCTATGTCAGCTGTCACGTTTGCTCTTTTTTTTAATTTCTGAAACTCCAACCTCCCAATGGTAGGACCCTCTCGCTGTACTGTTTAGGCATCTTCATACAGAATCGTCAAAATAGGTAACGATGACTGGATCAACGCACTGCCGAAATTTATGAAAATGGAAGTGAATCACAAGTTTTAAGAGAGTATCCTCTTCCTCTATATTATCCTACTTACTATTCTCCGACCCGAATTATGAGGGCATCCTACTTACTATT
>KZ345710.1:49360-60672 GCA_002352805.1 Teladorsagia circumcincta | reverse complement strand
TGTCGCCGCAGAACTGTGCATGCGCGCAACGCGTGCGGCGCCAACTGGTAAAAGTGATTTGAGCAAATATCGAATCCGTTTCTCAAAAAGGAGCTCGGCCATGATACTACACCGCCTACACCTGGCGTGGCAAGCTAGACGTGGTCTTGACGATTTGCTCTAAAACTTTGCCGACTACCTGTAAGTGCCTAATCATTGCCTGCTACCGTCTACGAAGCAAAATCGTCATGACCAGCATATTTTGCAGCAGTACAACGCCGTTACCCATGTTATTGAGTCCACTTTGGCTTGCTCTGTAGTCCGCCTTGTAGATTTTCTCGACTGGTCCACTTGTTAGCCAGGTCCAAATCCAGTCAAAAACCAATAAAGCATCCTGGCTTGTAGTCTTTGTCCCTAGAACAATCGGTTCAATTCCGTGAATCTCCTGCAAAAGACGCTACTCGAAGGTTTTGCCCGGATTCAGGAGGCGGCCTATAAAAATCGTTAGAAAACGTGTCAGATCAGCCACACCAAAGTGGAAGCTTCTAACGGCGATTCCGTAGGCTGCTTATCTACAACCATGTACTGTGTGATTGTGAAACGTCGTGAAAACTTTTTGCTATTTTCAAAATTGTCAAAATTTTTGCTGTGTCGTATAGCTTTGCAACGACCGCTTTTTCTTTTTTTTCGACCCAAGATTTCTGAAAGTTGATGAAACTGATTCGTGATTTCCCGGTGTAGGTTTCTTTGTGCGCTGAATCGAATGGCGTTAGCCATTTTTGCGCTCCATTCCTCGCAACTTCAGGAACTCAAAATTAGGGGTATGTCGTATAGTTTTGCAACGCAGTGTAGTAGTCATTTCGACCAGTAGACACATCCCATTTCGGCCTTTTTGCTCTCCAGAAGGTAGGATCGGCGGGGGGAGGTAGCTAAATTCCTACTTATGGAGCGCTTCTTCTGTCGTCTGTATGTCTGTCACGGAACCCTAGCTCCTGGGGAGCCGCGTGGAGAAACCGGGTCAAGTGATGGGTGAGTAAGGTCGCGCGAAGTACGAAATAGACATCAGCTGAGCGAACTCCATCCCACAGTGGGAATGGCGTACATCGAAGCGAGCTGTACTGACGACCAAGATTCCAATTCAGTGACAAAACAACCTCACGACTGGGCAAAGAAGTGGTTACAGGCGTGCATTGATAACCCAAATCGAATGAGGGAGACCAATTCCAAGTGGGCGGGCTCGTAGAAGTCTACAGAGCAGGAAAAATGTTGGTGATGGAAAGCAATGTCCAAGGTATTTCCAGCATACATGACGTTAGCGGAGGCCCGCCTACAATGGGCGGAGATGTCCTAAAAAGGGCAACGTTCACAACTGGTCCTCACAATACGGTCCCGAAGTCTTGGAGAGCGGGAGAAAAGTGGTAGAGGTCAGGGAAGGAGGGTAGGCCAAAGGTTGATAGTGGGCGTAGCGCGCACAAAAGTGGGTGGAGTTTGCACAAACTTACAAGGTCCCAAGAAGTCCCAGAGACCGGAAAAAGGCTATAGAGCTGGCTTTCGATGAGAGGTCAACATTTACAGGTGGGCGTGGTGTGCTCAAAAGTGGGCGGAGTGTCTACGAAAAAGTACAACTCGGGAGGTTGGCGCGCGCATCAAAGTAGATGGAGTTATCCAGGAACTTGTAACTAGGTTTCAAGAAGTCCTGGAGAACGTGAAGAAAGAGGAGAAGTCCGACAAGCAATGGAGATCAGCTGGTATTTGAGGGTGGCGCGCGCATCAAAGTAGACGGAGTTATCCACGAAAATGTTGTAATTCGGTTCCAAGGAGATCCTGGAGACCGTGAAGAAATAGGATGAAGTCCGACAACGCAAGAGAGGTTTGCAAGTATTGACGGGTGGAGCTTACGCGGAAGAGGGCTCAGTTTGGCGCGTAATATCATAGGTAGGCTCGGAGAGGGCCCGAGAAAAAGTGGACAAATATTGGCGACAGGAGGGGTCAAGTGCGATTCGTGAGCACCACCGAGGTGGGTGGAGTTTGCCACGATGCGCTATGAAATATCGGCGCCCTGTTTGATAACATTGCAGCCCTGTGTGATGCACGCGAACTCCGTAAAATATGGACTTTATTACAATAAAGCGGCAAGTACACCAATTTTGTTTCCTTCACACCTTTCGCTAAAATTGTTAAGAACCCCTTCGAGAACAACCTCCTTCCCCACAGCAATGACCCGTTCAAGTTCGAAAAATGCAACCTCTGTTCACACTTTTTCCAGAGGTAGCTAACCTTATTCAACCCCAGATGCGACTTCTCCCTCCCCCCTCCCAAACCTTGGAGTGGAACTCTCTGGCACTAGTTGACCCTGGCTGCCAGTAAGTGGAAGTAGTTTCATGGGGCAATTTATAACTTTTTGACTGGAATAGCATATAGAGATCAGTGCAAGCCATATTGCGATAATATGTGAGGAACCAAGATGGAATGTAACTGTATATGTTTGACTATACGAGTGTATATGTTTTATTATAATTATCATACCGATTGTGATTATCGTTCCGCCACCATCACGGAATTCCTTAGCGATTTGTGTTGGATCGTTGTATCCACCGTACCTCAACACGCTTTCATTAGATGCATAAGAATATCAAGCTGTTGGATCGAATTGCTGTAGAAATTTCATTGCCTAGGGTGCTTCAAATATTTTACTGTTCTTTTCCCTCGAAATACGTAAAGTCCATTCCGCTGATCTACTCTTATTGTTTTTCTTTGACCTTAACCCTTATCAAACCAGAAATGGATCAGCTATCCCGATTACGGTTGCGGACAAAAATTAGGGTAACACGTATGAGGAGAGTGAATGCTTGGCTGCGTCCTCTTCGTCTTGAGAGGGAAGGGGTAGCTTAGAGCGGTTTCCTGCACTTGGTAGAAACGCATGTGGGGAACTGAAAATTTTTTTGTTCTAGCTGAGCGGCTGCTTGCAGCGGTTTGTTGGTCTAGCGGATGTGTTATGTAACGGACGCTTCGAGATTGGGGCGTAATGGCCCTGGCGCCAGCTGTGATATCCATGATGTTGACCATCAGTGCTGCTCGTGAAAAAGGTTTTCAGCGGAAACTGATAGAGTAAAAACATGGCACCTAAATGGCGCCACACTGCGTTGGAGCCAGAAATGTTGGCCATAATTGTGATCAGGCCACTGGATTACATTAATAGAGTAAGTTTGAGGGAAAGTTGAGAACTCCACCGCGTTATGAAAGGTATGCGTCGCGGATACGCAGCGTGTGACAAGCTACTTACGGAAGCTGCTGGCTATGCTGGTGACGAAATAACGAGACGAATAATCAAAAAGCGGAGATGCGTCTGGTCACCATTAGCACGAAACCATAGTTCCTTTCCGCCATTCACATCTCGCCCTCTTCTTGATTCTTGAAAGCGATCCCGAATGTTAGTGGAAGGAGGTCTGGTTGAACCAGGCTTTTTTTGACGCGAGGAGAACATGCACCGTCACTACTGTGGGTGTTTTTTCGACCATCATCATCTTATGTATGCCATTATCCACTCTGGGAGACAGCTTTTATTATAACCAGTTCAGCACGCTATCGCGCGCACCACGCAGTAAGCTTCGATCAAGCTTGTCAGGCTATGAGACATCAAATGGCGCATTCTACCACATTATCTAATTAACGTTGTATACTCTTCTACAGAAGTGGCCAGAAATTTATAAACAATCGGTTTTTTCATAACTTCTCTTTTGAAAGTCATTGGAACGTCTCCAAATTTGCAGCATTTATTGACTACGTGTTTTATGATTTACACAGAAAATGTCAACCTTCAGCTCAAACCTGGGTTTAAAATTTTTTAGATTTCTCGAAAATAATGAGGGCAAGTAAATGATTACTTGAACCGGTTACTTGATTTGATCAATGTATAACCAATAGAACAATCAAGTAAACAGTCACTAACATTAAGCAAGTCTAGCACATCGCTCAGAACTCTCTAAAGAATTGGATGCATAAACTGGTTTTGAATGGGGGTCAACTAATGAACTCGCTCTCTAGTGGGATCTCTCTGTAGTCCCGTGTTTTCGTGACTAGTTTGCTGACATACAAATTTGTAGATCCTTCCCTAGTGGTTCTGCCATGTTTCCAAGAGTATGGCCTGGCTGGTCTTTCTAAAGCACCCCATGCTGTCTAAACCACTCCTGCATGCGAGAGGCACGATGGTTTGGGTCGCTGCTCTGCTAACAGACAAAATCAGATCGTACGGCAGCCATGCCTTCGGATACACAACACCTTCCAAAACATGACAGCAAGCGGTGCCTTCATCACTGCCTCAGACGTGTAGCGTGGTCCCACTTTTTTCCAAGGTAACCTCATCAAGCCTCCGCCAAGTTTAACAATTGGCAGCTGATTCTTTGGATCAAGCGTTCCCTCTCGTGGTACCGTACATCACTAGAACCGTTACTGTTAAGCATCATTAATATGTTTCTGTCATTCCAGATGGCCTTAGAAACTTGTATCAATCTTCGTTTCAGGCTTGGTCAAGCACACTCTACTTCCATTTACTTCACAGCTAGCGCTCTTCTTAGACTTTGAGAAGTAGTGAATACCTAGTATATGGTCACATTGTAGAAGGTGTTATGTACCCGTAGGCATGGCTGCCACACGACTTGGCTTTGTCTATCAGCAGAGCAGCGACCGAAACTATCGTGCCTCTCACATGCAGGAGTGGTTTGGACAGCATGGGGTGCTTTTAATCAGCCGTCAGGCCAGGCTCTTGAGCCAAACATTACAGGACCACTAGGGGAGGACCTATAAATCGTATGTCAATGAGAGAGCCACGAAACACGGGACTACAGAGAGAGACCCCACTAGAGAGTGAGTTCATTAGTTGACCCCGCATTCAAATCCAGTTTATGTATCAAATACCTTAGAGAGTTCTGAGCAACGTGCTGGACCTGCTTGATGTTAGTGACTGTTCACTTAACTGTTCTGTTGGGTTATACATTATTTAAATCAAATAAACGGATCAAGTGATCTTTCACCTGCCTTCAGAAAAATTTCAAACCCAAATTCGAGCCAAAGATTGAAATTTTCTATGTAAATTATAAAACAGGTAGATAATAATTGTTGCAAATTCGAAGACGTTCTAGTGACTTTCAAAAGAGAAATCATAAAAAACCGTTTGTTAATAAATTTCTGGCCACTACTGTATGGGTATCCTTTACTGAAACAATTGTGATCTGTCATGTAAGCATCCATCAAATTGGCCAAATTCCTACATACAGCAGTGCTGGCAGGTATAGCAAACGAATGGTAGCTGTTGTGCTATTGATAACACAATAAGTTCCCATTGTTCGTCGTTCGTTTAAATGTTCACCATTTTTTTCCGAGAATCCCAGTGTACCGGTCGAATGAGCTCGGTTAACACTGGTATCGGAGGGAACAGAAAGATTAACCAGAACATGTGATTCTTGAGCTTATTAATCATTTTGTAGAGGTGTAGCTTGTAGAGCATGTCCTTCTATGTATCAAGCACTCATGCAAATTACTCTTTTTCTGCCCTTACTGGTCACTGACTACATATTACCCACCACCAATACCCCATCATGAGCTCTTCATCATTGGTCAGTCCTAAGCATGTGCCATAACAGCAACGGTGTGCGAATTCTTCCGTGATACTTTTCTCTTCGGTGCCTTATCAGTTTTTATCATTTGCTGTCAATTTATGTCACCAGTGACCTTTACCGTTCAACTTTATATATTCGCATGGGTCTGAGCACTCTACTGTGTATGCAAAAGACGAAAGCGAATGCGACGAAAGAATTCGCCGCTTACATTCGCCGCCGCTCTTATCATTCTTATCACCTGCTATTGCTTGTTATTACCCACCACTTGATTTCTCTTCCCCACTCCCAATAACAGTAACTTTTCACTTATGATCATTTGCTACCTTCCACCATTTGTGTCTCCACTCCCCCTATTAAAAGCGCTAGCGTGAATATTCTACTGTTAAAGGCAAAATATAGGATCAAAGAGGATGTAATTGTACTCAAATGTGAAAGTAGGGGTGGGTGGACCCTTGGCGCCTAGCGTCCAGGGGCCGTTTTTTGGTGTAAGATGATGGGAGGAGCCCTGCATTAGCCTCTCTTGTCCTTCTAGCCACTTTAAGGGCTCATAGGGTGGGTCTGAGCGCGAACTTTGCCTTTAACACGAAAAAACGAAAGTGATGGTATTAGTACTACAACGCATCATTCCTTATCACTTGCTATCATATTCTAAGGCCCATCATTTGTGTTCACGTCCCATCCCACATTAAACATGTCAATGGGACGTCGTACTGTCAAGGTGAAGGACCCAATGAACTTGGTGACAGTTGCATCCAAGGCCCGATATAGGTCCTCACAGTACTCATTGTTTCCTTATGCCTGCTATCAGTGTCCCCATTCCGTGCATTTTACTCCTGCTTAGTTTGGTGATCTTCGATGAATGGGAATGAAGTTATAAATTTCCGGTCAGACAGACAAACACGCACACGCACAACACAACCGCTTAGCGGATTGTACAGGGTGTTCTATACATACTGCAACACGTTTCTCACTTGTAACTTCTCTCAGACATATCTTCAAGTGGTCACACACAATTCTTAGCCTGTCATTGAGGTGTTGGAAGGACTGATATTTATTCGATAAGTCCCCCTGTCGCTGTGAGTGTGGCTTGCAGTTGCTTCGAACACAAATCGAGTGTTTCCCGCATGGCATCCTGACGTGCCTTCTTCAAAACGTTATAGAAAAAAGGCTTCAGCTCCTTCATTTGGATGCTTTGTTTAGTGCAGTCTCTGTCCCATGATATAGCCCAAATAGTATGGTCCAGCAGGTTGAAATCGAAATATAGGAGAGCCATTTGTTTGAGGCTGCGAAATCGGAAACAGCATCATGAAACCAGTCCTGGGCAACTTTTGCCCCTTATGCAGAGACTTCTTGAAGAAAAAACGTCATTCTTTTTGGGAAGGGTAGATTGCTTAGTAAGAGATGGTGCACTGAAGCATTCGTTAGCTAGGTCCGTATCGAGTTTTATTCGCTTTTTCAACAGACAGTTGGGGTGAGCGACGGGGGAATGAGACCCTTGTTCAAATCGTGATGAAGATTGGCTGCTGTATCTCAGTGTTCTATCTCAGTGTTTCAACATCTAAAGCATGGTGGTTGTTTACGAAGTTTTGGTGTGTTTTGGGAAATGGCTGCTATCTTTTGGCTGTCATATATAGAGGCTTATAGTAGGCAGCCTAAGTATACGTATAAATTTTCCAAAGCTCATTCGGTCGCTAGACTGTGTTTACGAAAAATGATAGATATTCATGGGTATTGGAGTTACGAGAAGTCGTTGACTTATCGCTAGTTTTCATCAACAACATCACTCAAATCCATTGGAAGCGGCATGCTATTTAGTAAAAGAGTCCGGCTCTGCTTAGTCTCACTGATGCCTACTTCGACATGCGCTCGGTAGTGAACGGAGCCAAATTGTATATAAATAAGACCTCCTCACCCAGTTGGCAAGTTACCAATGGATAGTTGACCCGGACTCAAACCTCGTCGCAATGCAGGTTGCCCTGCTATGCACTGTTCTTCTGGTTACGCAAACGATCTTACAATACTCCGCAACCACCTTCTGTACTGACGATTACACTTGACTATCGTGCAAGCTAGGTGGACGTTATAACAAATATCATACTTATAAGTGCTCCCAGCGATGATGACGACGGAGCGAGCTGCAGCACGATGTGATGGAGATCGGAATTTTGATATCGCCATGCGGATCGCTCTAAAATTAAGGATAGTCTTTTGATGTGCTATTCGCGATTAATTAATTATTTAGGTATGATCGTGTTCGATATACAGTAGCGCTCAAAAGTCTTCGGCCAAAAACTTTTTCAGTCGCAACTTTTCCCAGTGAAGCAAATCGCGCGAAATTTTGATATGTTTAACTAAAGCATATTTCACACTATCCGACACTATTTGGCCGCGAAGCTCCACATAAGTAAGAGCAGTTGGTTGCGGCGGTAAACTTCGCTGAAAGCAAGATAGCACGTTTGCATTTTTCGCACCTTATGCGCGTTTTTTTTTCTTCATTGTGTTCGGCATTAGCGCTCGTACACTTTGGACATGGCAAGAAGGAAAGAAATCTCAGAAGGACTCCGTCAAGCTGCTGTGAATATGAAGACATTTGGATTGAAAGTCAACGGATTTCAAGAATCCTGAGGATTAAACATCAGAAGATTTCGTCAATAATCCAACGATATCAGGTCAGGAATTTCGTTGGCAATGCTCAGAGAACGGAAAGACTTCGTTGCGCTACAGCAGGGCAGGACAGACGCATGGTTCGGAGTTCAAAGGCTGACCCCAAACTTACTGCTGTTGACATTGCCGTTAAATTTGATGCGAACGATGGCACGAGCGTCATTCGGCAGACTGTGGGAAGACTCCTGAACGATGCAGGAGTCCACGGAAGGCCCCCGCCAAAAATCCGCTCATCAAGCCGAAAAATAGAAGAGCTAGAGTGGAAGAAGAGCTACAGTGGACTTCGCGCGCCCTCTCCTCGAGTGGACTTCGGCTGACAGGGGTGAAGTCCTTTTTACGGACGAAATCGAGTTTATTTTGCTTGCCAGTGACGCTATCAGATTTGTACGACGTCTCGTCGCGAAGGATACAATACGAAATACACGCAACCTACAGTCAAGCATGGTGGAGGATCCGTGATGGTATACGGCGCGATACCACTGAATGGAATGGGTCCGTTCTCAAAAATCGACGGCGCCATGACAGGATAATCCTGCAGGGAAATGGTAATAAACAGCGTGTTGCCGTGGGCTCAGCAGAACATGCCTTCAGGATGGATTCTACAACAGAATGATGATCCAAAACACACATAGAGGGCTGTGAAGGCGGCATTACAACAGCAACAAGTCAGTTCTCGAGTGGCCGAGCAGTCTCATGATCTGAATTCATAGATAGCACATATGGAAGAGCTTGGAAGGCGCTGTTCCAGCAAATTGAGTAGGAATTAAGAAGACATATTTGCTCAACTTGCGAATGAATGGCACGCCATGCCCGGACTTTCGTTCGAAAACTCATCGACTCGATGCCCTCTAGCTGTGCAGCTGTGATCAAGAGCCGTGGTTCTCCTAACAAGTATCGGAGTTTTTCATTGTTTGTCATGTTTTTGATCAAAAATGAAGCGGGTTTTCTTCAACCAATGTTATCTGTATTTCCGGTTGGTTTTTAGGTAGTTCAAGCTCTTTAGATATCTGAAACATGACCACATTGCAAGCTAATAGTGGCCAATATTTGCAATACACCTACGCTCAGCATGTTAAAATTTCGCGTGATTTGATTCAGTAGAAAAAAGTTACGACTGAAAAGGCATTCGGCCGAAGACTTCCGAACACTATTGTACCGAAGCTACACGATCTTGATTCGTCCGGTTTTGATTTCCTTGCAGCTAATCAATGGGCTCCTTTAGGCGCGAGATTATGTATGTAGGTCGAGAATGGCGGAAATTCCTGTGTGAGGACGTCCTGACCTATGCTTGCCTTTGAAAGTCGTATTTCCTTTGAAGCGAGCGAACCAACGTCTCAAAGCTGATTAAAGTGGTGCCCTCTTACATGCGATGTTAATGTTGTGAACGGTTATCTTGTGCTACGCATAAGTCCTAACCGAAGCTGTGCAATGGCGCACGGCGTGCTACCGTAACCCAACGCCCAACTTCATTCGGCTTTAAGCAGGGGAAATGATACTAACTCCATGTAGCCATTGGAGGCAATTTTGGGTACGGCATTCAAGGAATTCCCCGATTACGAATTTTGAGGTGGTTGTGAAAGGACACTGGTAAAAACGTAATCAGAAACTTGGATAATCAAAAAACAATCTGAAATTTTCATTCGCCTGAGGCAGCTCACAGCTAAGCTTTGCGTGTGTGGGAATTCTACATTGCTTCCATTATCATGCACTTAAGATGTGAATCGCCTGCTTGGACTTGAATGTCAGGGTACTAGATTTCAAAACAGGTTTTTTCTGCTGCAAAATTTTGACTGAATGAAGGTTCATTGTCGTGGACCCAGCGTTCATCAAACCCCGCGGTATATTGTAAAACCAGGTTGAAATGTTACCATACTAGCGGAGCACTTAGCCTTGTTGTTGCAGTTGCAACTATTTAATTGCAAGATACTGAATCAAGGGACGCTTGCGCTTGTGAGTTGTAGATTGCTACGGTTATGTAGTAATGCGGTGCATCAGTGTGCCGGCATATGCAGGAGTACTAGCTAATAACTAATCACTCTCAAACCGGTATATGCATACTACTATATGCATACTAGGTAAGAATACTATACAGGAGGGAGCAATAAAAAAAGATATTTTTTCTCCTCACTCAAATGTATTCAATCGCACTTTGCTCGATTCGAAGCGAGTGCGTCCAACTTAGAATTGAAGAGCACATTTCATTTTGAAAGAAGTTCTTCATAGTGGTATCTACGTGGATGGAATCAGGAAAATTTGCCTCGGAAACATGGTGCACTGGTCGAGCTCAATGGGGCCCTCGA
The DNA here is from genome assembly GCA_002352805.1 of Teladorsagia circumcincta. Classification (NCBI taxonomy): domain Eukaryota; kingdom Metazoa; phylum Nematoda; class Chromadorea; order Rhabditida; family Trichostrongylidae; genus Teladorsagia; species Teladorsagia circumcincta. The sequence goes on along the minus strand of KZ345710.1, from coordinate 50,114 downwards.
CGAATCGTGTGCCATTACGGCAGTTTCCGAGAGGCGCGTTCGGAGGGGGTTTGCACAGTTAGAGCTAATGTCCCAAGGAACCTACTCGCATTCAGTCGATTCAAGAAATTCAATAAGAGCTCCAGACTGAAGCAGTTACGGTAGGTCACCCTTAGCTCGATGACGGTGACAGATGGCGTCATATTCTGAAGACCGTGAGGGCAGTGAGGGAGGGATTGCGTCCTCTTATAGGGGGACAATTTGGGAATATTATGCTGAGGAACTTCTACCAACGTCGGCAATCTTTGTGGGAAAGAAGGGCCGAAGTACGACATAGGCGAAATGTCTTTTTTTGCCTCCCCCTGTACACTACTGTACAATGCTGGGTATTACAACATCACCCACGATTTTATTCTACTGGTCCTTGCTTGACTTGCATTGTTTTGTCGACTTGCTCGCCTCGTAGCCAACGAAAGCTACTCCCAAGATCTGCACCATTACTTTCTAGTGAAGTTTCCTGTAGTTGATGTATTCATAAATCAGTGCATAATCGCTAAGAAACGCATTCAAACCCAGGCGCGCGGGTAACTAATCCAAGTCGCAGAATCTGGCGAGATTCAGCCGTGATCCCGCTATGATAGTATTGCACTACCAGTTTTGCTCCGCTCGCTCTCGCGCGCACGTGAACGTAGACAGTGCAACTGAGTATAGCCGGACTATTGCATTGAAGAACATAGCGCTTTCAATGGACTCGACTGATGTTATTAACGAAAGC
>KZ345708.1:24657-37938 GCA_002352805.1 Teladorsagia circumcincta | reverse complement strand
CATCCCGCTGTGGACGGAAGATGAGTTTCATCGAGAAATAGGAAAGATGATGGTAGGAAAGGCGGTTAGCACAAATGTGGTGCCAATCAAGGCGAAATTTGCTCCGAGAGTGGGCTGTGATGGCTCCTCAGTTTCCCAAATAATGTAACTGTAGAACGAAGGACGCCAAATGTCTGGAGAACGAATAAATCGTACGCTTCTTCAAGCAGAAGGATGACGGTGCAGACTACTCTAACTACCGCGAGATCGAGTTCATTCGTTGTACTATGACCTTATGCAAGCGGCTGGTCGACCAGAATCTGCGTGAGCTAGTCCCGATCTCCTAGGAACAGTTCGGATTCATGTCTGAAAGCTAAACAACAGATGCCATCTTTAGGCAAGTGATGGAGAAGTGTAGAGAAAAGTGCCGACCCTGCCACCTACGCTGCGACGCATAATCTTAGTTCCACCTGAATCTTCCAAGAGCTCACCTTACAAGATTCTCCAGAAGAAGTCCTAGGAGAGAAAGAGTATTAAGGACAAATGTGCATCCGCACGTCAGCATCAAATTTGAATACAAGAACGCAAAAGATTTTACCACTCATTTCCAAGAAAAAGTTTGCCATGCAGCATAATCTTAGTTCCACTGCACGTTTTCCCGCCGTAATTAAAGTTTGCACGATGGAACTTTTCTGATGTAACATTTTCTCCTCTTTAGGTCACGTCAAAAGGACTTCGGCTTTCAAACTCTGAAAAAAAGACCTAATTACCGAAAAGAGCTACAAGGACTGTCAAATCGTGAAACTGCTCAACATCTGGCCAAACCCACCATGTCATCAACATTTTATCAAAGATCTAGCAGAACATGGCACAAGAAAAAGCCGGGGACATCCTTCTCACCTTTCGAACCGAGACAAGCAAAGCACTTTAAGAGAGTCTTCGATACCAACAACTTCCCGACATGTCGGGAAAATGAATCTTCTTCGAAAGTGAACGTCCCAAAGGATGCTGTTCTGCTCTGTGATGTTGAAGTCAAAGTTTATACAAAGACTGAAGATGAGAAATGTGCCATTAATGACAAAAAACACCGCAAAAACCGAGTTCGCGAGAAGATGTAGCGTTACCGAAAGGAATAAGGTGCCTACCTCGTGCTTGATTCCTTCATTCAATTCATTTAACTTTTCTTCCCTTTGGGTGGTGTTCGACGCGGAAAAATTATGCTGATGGTTCGTAGTAAAATCGGCATTACTGGCACGATCCAAGGGGGAAGACGCAGCTCGAGAGGAGGCGGCATTATGGTCTGAGTGTTATCGCATAAACGGGCCGTGTGAAACTCTGCTTCGTCCCTAAAAAGATGAATTCGTCCAACTACCGGGAGGTCATGCGCCGATGTCTCCTTCCTTTTTGGCGTCAGAACCGGATTAAAACCTTGTTTTTATGCAAGACAATGCTCCTGTTCACGTCTGCACAAGGTCCCAGGAGTAATGTGGTGAGAGTGAGCATTTCACTTCAGGAAAAGGTCTCGGCAGCGGTGTAAGATGTACGCCAAAAGCGCACAATTACGAGATGTCACAGAGCTTGAAAAAGCAATTGTTGAGGCTTGGCACCAAGTCATTTAAAATCTCATTTACAACCTTTATTCGAGTGCGAACGACCGCCTCTTTCAACTAATTCTGTAGGATGAATCTCCCTTGAATAACTAAACTCCCCGTGTTCTCGCTGAATAATTGAATCTGTTAAGTGGAACTATCACTTTGCTGCACCCCCAAGCCCTTTTCTTTCAAAAAGTTTCAACAGTTCTTCGTATTCTCAATTCAAAGTAAGTGTTGTTATCCGAAGTTGCGTTGACATCCAACACAATAAATCGTTGGAGACTTTCAGAAATATGTCAGGGCACGAGCTTTTCCGAAATTAATGGGGGCTACTATGATTATGCGTCGCAGGGTAGTCTTCTTCAATCTGAGAAATGCGTCCGGCTGTCTACCGCACCAAAGGGGCTAAGAGAGCGGAACGTGCTAGAACAGCTGATTCCTCTGGCGAGAGACATGTAGGATAGGGCAAAGGCAGCAATGCGACTCCCCACGGCCTGACAAAGGAAGTGGTTATTTCGATTGAGGTGCGCCAAGGATCAGCTCTGACAAGAGAGGTCGCTCAGGGTGTGGGACGCTTTTTCAAAACGGTTCTCTGCAAGCTGTAAGAGCTCTCACGTAGACTATAACACTATGTCTCATTTTCGCTGAGCGGCCCCTTGAGGGCTAAAAAGCGTCGAAGGAAATTCCGTAATCATGGGCTGCTTTTACTGCCTTGGAGTGACGTTGCGGACTTGTAGAAAAGACCAGGTGCATATCGAAGGGTACGATGAGGGTGGTGGCGAAGACAGCATGAAATTCCATCAAAATCGAAGTACTGTTTAGTGGTAGTGGTCCAACGTCAAAACTAACACGTATCTACGATCAGAGCCATCAAGAGATCCTGCAAGTGGGTTCTCTATCGAAGACCGGCAGAATAAGTTCGCAGCGTCATACTGGCGCAAAATGGCGGCGACGCCAAAAACGAACGCAATATTCGTGATCAGGACCCCAATTTACCCCCATGTGCCAAATTCCAGGAAAAATCGAGATTTTGACCTAACTTTGGAAAAGGGGGGTGACCATAGGCTACAGGTCGTCATGCATGGCGGCGGGTGACTTGGAAACGAGCGCGGCGCCGAAATGAAGCGGGATGTTCTGATGATTTACGGAATCCAAAGTTTGACTCCAGAGAGAAGATCCCACACCACGCCGCAGTCCTTGAGATCGCTCCATCTATCGAGATAAAGCTCTGTAAGTGGAAGAGCCTTGGATCCAAAATATAACGTCTTGTGTGGAGAAGATTTTGCCAACTTCAACTTCATGTGTTGTACATCAGTCACTTGAGTGTCTGCCATTGTCCGTTCGGTAGTGGAACATCCCAATGTTTGGGAAGAAAAACAAGAAAATCGTTTCAGTTCACCGGCTGGAGGCACCTACGAGGTGTTGACCTATCAATGGTCAATTTTTCCGATCTGGGTCGAAACCTCAGTTTTCCGTGAAACTTCTAATAGGAGGGATATCGAGTGCCCTGATTACAAATATGGCATCCATTTTTTCCAAAAACCCCAATTTACGTCACTTCGGCGCCATTTGGTTTGGCGTGAAATTTTTTTTTGGTCAAATTCCGGTAAAAATCAGAAAGTAAAAGTTACGTTTTGGTTAGTTATGGTTTTCATAATGAATATGGTATCTATTATAGGCTCTGCCGCTATTTAGAGCGAATTTGGAAGCTCCAGCCTAGATGCAAAAATTTTGTCATCACGAGTGATTGAACCTTGGACCACTTTCCCATCATTTTTCGGGGTTCGCGGGTCCGCTCAGCGAAAATGGACCACGGTTTCCCACGCACAAGCTCCTATAAAATGGAGAAAACCGTTTTGAGAAAGCTTTCCACGCCCTGAACGACCTCTCTTGTGAACTCCTTCCCCTTCGTCCTGACATTAGATGACAGAGAGGGGCTCATGCGGAGTGGGCCACTTAAAACCATCCTCCACGCCGATCACATCGCCGTGACAGCGGATAGCAGAGAAGATCCCCAAGCTGAGGTGCAGAAGTGGCAGGAAGCCCTAGCAGAAGGCGGGCTCCGGCTTGAAAAAACAAAGTCCTGAGCTTTGAAGAGGATACGGAGTTGGTCGTGGACGGTAATAGCAAAGCCACCGTAAGAGTGGAAAATTTCTGATACTTCTGAAGTGATCTAGCCTCCGAAGGTAGTGTTGACCAGGCACATTACATTTTGTCAGCCATAGCAATGTGGTACCACTGCTTGCTGTAATTTTTCGATAACTCATGCGATGAACAAGATTTTGGGTTCATAAATCTCTACCTTAAGGAAGGACCACGAGGTCGTCATGGCCTTCCAGAATAAGTCTTTTTCTGTAGCACCTCAAGACGATGGCTCACATATGCCTACCAAATCTGCCAAACGACTCTCAGAACGGAGATGTGGAAGTTTTCTCTTCCGCGAAGTTACAATCCATAAAAGGCAATCGAGGCTGCAACAAGCTGTGCACCAGTGGCGCAGAGGGAGCACCGCACCGTAGGGCGCAGACACCGTAGGCATGTAGCCGGGCATAGCAGTAATCCACCGCTAATCATTAATTAGAAATGAATGTCAGATGTCCTCATCAGAGAAATGAACACTTTCCAGAACCCACCTCTCGGACTCGTAAACTAGATTCAATACTTTACGATACCACTTCATCATCATGCTCTAATATTCGCTTGAAAGGCGTACTGAGAGCAATGGTGATGGTAATTGCAAATTGGAAGACCTCTTCATCCTTCCTTCAGTCCCATCGTCAGCCATTGTACTGCATCATTGCAGAACAATGGCTGACGCTCCTCTCTCACTGTATAGCACAGGAATACGGCTGAGGACCAAAACGTTTCCCTTTCTCACGAAGCCACTATATTTCAGTATACGCACTTTCAGAAAAAAAAAACTAGTGCTATGAGAGAGTGTGATGCAATAGTAGAGGGGTGGTAGATCTATTGTAGAACAAAGGAAACGTCAGTCAGCTGTCAAGCTCGCACATGAATTCACAACCAAGTGAGTTACTTGATTATGCAATATTAGGTCTTACAAAAAGTTCTGTCGTTTTCTGACACTGCGCATTTGAATATTTTTCTTGAAATCCAGGGAACTGCCATCGTTATAGAAATCATTCCAAAGAACATCTCCAGCCCTAACCTACGCTCGCTAAACTTTGTTTTGGAAATTCTCTTATAATTTTCATAAAGGTTTGAATGCGGTATACTCGATGAGCAAGTTGACATGATTTCCTTTTTCTAGCTTTGAATAGACCTGAAGGCAGCGGTAGCAGGTTAAGGTAGTAGCGATGCCGTTGGCTTTGATTAGCGCGGAATGCGCTACATAGCAGTAATTTAAAAAGTTAGTGTAACCAAAGCGACAGCCTTGGGTATGATGAGGGTGGTGGTCAGATATCGGATGTTCCACCCATTGGCCAAAAGTTCTGATTGAAGCTCTCGCGCGCAGGAATATTGAGGAGGTTTTCTTTTATGATTTGTGGAGCCAAGCAATGCAGAAGTGGCTGAAAAGTCCAAAAAAATGACAGGGGGAGGGGGTGGGCGACAAATCACCATTTCAAAGGGTCGCCCATCAATTCCTAGCTTCTTTTAAACGATGAATACCACTCGGTTTTCTATTGATTTGCGACGCGCAATTGAGGAATGATTCTTTTCTACACTTTACGAAGCTTGGCTCAAGCTCTGCAAACTTTGCAAAACTCAAAATGAGCTGAAGGAGGGTTATGGGAACTCTCGTAAGGTCAGCGGCTGGCTTAGCTCTTCAGAACAAGGTGGAACTGCTACAGTGGGGAAGTGCTCTTCAATATTTCAATATACTCTCAGAGTTCTAGATAGATAGATATCCCTCATTATAAAGGATACGACTCATCCCTAACGGGTGGCTTAGACGCACATCGCACAACCAACCCTGCACAGGTTGATTTAGCTGGGCTACGAGCTGCGACCTATACCTGTCACTTTGCGAGGACCTGATAGCTCCTTAGAAGAGAAATACTTCAAAACACAACATGACGCTGGAACACTTTCCCTTCAGTTCATCGCTTCCAGAACTACTGCACTCTAAACAGTATCCCCTGAACGGCTTCTTATGAAAGAAAAACTAGCGCATTTGAACGGTCTTTGTCCAACTTGAAAGGTTTGGTTCAAGCCGAGACACATGCATTCAAAATTCGGGGTTGAAAAACGACAGAATTCCTCGAGATACCTTATACAATACCAACTTAGCTGCGCACGCATTCGCGTGCAGCCCAGGGGAATGCAAAGTATGAGACAGGGCTGTCGATATTTTTATAGTTCATCGAGGCAGAATCCGGGCACCTCGGTTTCGGACACGCATAGCATTTTACCCCTTCCCTTTGCCAAACTTAATTCACTTTTCTGGCCTCTGGGCCCTATTTCAATCTAACTCTAATATTACGCGGCAAAGTCAGCATATGTCGGTGGCGCGCACTAATAACATTTGACTCATCCCTTCGCCGATGCTTTCCACTTTTTCCCGACCTCTGGGCCCTCTTTGAACCTACCTATAGTGCTAGGTGGCAAACTGTGAATACTTCTGCGCACGCCCCACCCAGCAATACCTCCTGAACCAACCGTTCCCTTTTAGGGCTCTACCCACTTTTCCCGTCTCCTGGTCTTCTTTGAACTAAGTTATTAAATTTGGTGGAAAACTCCGCCCACTTTCGTGCATGCTTCGCCCGCCAGCAGCAGTTGCCCCACCTCCTTCTGCCAACCTCTATCCACATCTTGCCGATCTCCGGAACTTCATGCGACCCAGTTATAGGCGTGGTTGCAAACTCCGCCCACTTCGGTGTGCGCCACGCCCAGCACTAACAGTTCCCCTCCTCCTACAACCTCTATCCACGTTTTTTTCGGTCTCTCAGTCATCAGCAAACTTGTAATAATCGCAATTGAGCTGTGAATTTCCATGACAAACCCCGCCCACTTTGGTGCATGCTTCACCCATCGATGGAGACCTTCACATCTTCTCCAACCTCTACTCATTTAGCCGAGTTATTCAATTCGGTGGGAAACTCCGCCCACTTTCGTGCATGCTCCGCCCGCCAGTGGCGGTTGATCCAGCTCCCTCCGTGAACCCCTATCCACATTTTCCCGGTCTCCGGGACTTTATGGAACCAAGTTATGAATTTCCGTCGCACTCCACCCACTTTGGTCATGCCCCGCCGTCCGCTGAAGATTGACCTCCACCCCTCCACCACCTCTATCCCCCTTTCTCCGTCTCTCTAAGACTTCTCCGACCCGAATTATAAGGGCTTGTAGAAAACGCTGCACACTTCAGAGCGATTCCCATCCTCTCTTCAATTTTTTCATGAAGCACTGTTCTTTGGAGAACGCCCCGCTCGCTGGGAGTAGTTCTCTCAAGTTCGATGTGAAATACCAATGCACACCTTGACAAATTTTTTGGCCCTGTTTCGAGGTCGTTTTGTCACTAACACAGTGAGCGTGCCTTTCTCAAAGTGAGCATAACTGGGGACCATGGTCTCGAGTTCAGCCGCAAAACGGCCTTGAGACTGGGGAAAAACCGGATATACATATGTGCGCATTGGTTAGCCAGACCAAATTGAAGAGGCCCAGCTTCGGCGGGCGGGCATTCTCTGAAAAGAGGTGATTGAAAAGTTCATAACTCGGTTAAGAGAAGGCCTAAAGAGCAGAAAAAAATTTGTGTAGGGAAGCAATGTGTGAGGTGTTCCCTGCACAAACGAAGTGCACGGGGGCTATCCCACAATGAGCGGAGTAGACACCACTTCCTACACGTCCTCATAATTCTGTTCCGAGAAACCCTAGAGAGCTGGAAAAAAGTGTATAGAGGTCAGAGAGGGAGGGAGGTCTGATGTTAGCGGTGGACGTGGCATGCAACATAGTGAGCGGAGTTCTCGGGTGTCCCTCAAGAGGCCATCGCGCGGCGAAGAAAAAGACGCAAGCGCGGCAAAGGATGAGACGCAGCAAATACTGTGCGGTTAGGCGTCAGGTTCAATAGAGTGTACCATACTCCGTCTCATATCGCACGAAAGCGCTGCGATTCGTCCTTTTCGCGTATGCGTCTCATCATTCACCGCTCGGTGGGAATCTTGGGGAAACTAGGAGTTCTCTACAAAAATTATAGCTCGGTTCCGGGAAGTCCTGGGACCGGGAAGAAAGTGAATAGAGGTCGGTTATATAAACATGGTCAACCGCTATTGGTGGCGTTGCGTGCATGGAAGTGGGCGGATTTTGCTACCAAACTCATGACTTGGGTCCAAGAATTCTCGGAGACTGGAAAAAAAGTGAAATGAGGTTTGCGAGGAAAACTAAGTTAATTTAAGTGGTGGGCGTGGCTAAACTAAAGTGAACGGGGTTTGCTACCAAAGTTATAACTCGATTCCATGATGTCCTGGGGGCTTTCGAAAAGTGAATGTGGTTGGCGAAGGAAATTATGTCCGCTGCATTGCTGGGCAGAGCGTGCACTGAAGTGGGCGGATTTTGTCAACAAACTTTGTAATTTGGTTCTGAGTGTTCCCACAGTGGAAAGGTGGATAGAGTTTATAGAAAGTGAGTGCTTAAAATATTTATATAGTCGGCGCAAAATGCACCTTAGTGGGCGGAGTCTGCCATCTAACTTATAAGTCGGTTTCAAGAATTTTCGAAATCGGGAAAAAGTGAATAGAGTCTAGCAAACGAAAGGAGGTCACTTGCCATCATGGTGATTAAGTGATGATGAGTATGACCCCTTTGTCGAGCAAATCCTCGACAAAGGGGTCATACTTGTCAGGGTGGGTCATGGGGGCTCGTTCCTGTAAGGGCGGCGGCGAGCGCATCAGTGGCATCGTGGTGCAGATAGGAGGAAGAGTGTGTATCGCAGCAGAAAACGAAGATGTGCGAGAAAACATTATATAAAATATTCTTTCTGCTCGCTCTTAATACCTCACTGACAGTGATTCTGTTGGAAGGAACGCTGTCGCAAAAACGACAATGGTGAAGGAAACCCCTAAACAAGAAAAGCGGTTTGTCGGTTATGGGGGTACGAGATGTGTGTACTACAATACAGATTCTGTCGGTAGGTCATCACCATACAACACCACTCAATCGAGTGTACCGCTTTGAGTGACGGTCTGTTGCATGGCGTATAAGACGATAGCGGGCGATGTCTATTGTGCATTTTCATATCGCCTACGCTGAAAGGTTGTATTCCAGATACAAGTCGAGTGTTGCCCACGAAAAATTCTGGAACGTTGAGGAAAGAAGCGACTTATTGAGCGGAAAAGATGGTCATCGATAGACCCTCGACGCAAATTTCTCCTCAATCAAAAGACTTGGAAAGAGGTTAAACAGGCGTAATTCTTCCGCTTTCCCAACTATCCTACCTTTTTTGAGCGCCAAAGAATTTAATGAGGTATTGCCTTTTGAGTGGCAAAAACTCGCATGAAAATGTCACCGTCCTCGACGTTGACTCGACGAGATTTAAGAGAGATTATCTCTTAGCATGAAAGGCTTTCAAAGCAATTCCAAACTCTTTGGCAGTACCGGGCCTAGCTCGATCTAACCCGACCAAGTACTATTGAAAAGGTTTGAAAATTATGGAATGGAATCTTTTCATGGAGGGTGTACTTTCCAGTGGTTTCGAGAGCGGCATCAGCAAATCCGATCCAGAGACAAACTGCGCAGCAACCGTCGCGGAATCTGTCGTTGGTCGACAGGCTGTTGTGATGCTCTTCTATGAACTCTCTTCGGTCGGGAATTGAACCCGGGTCTCGCATGTGACAGACGCGGAGACTCACCACTACACTACCACTATACTCCGTTCATGGAAGAGAACCGAAATAGGAGGGGGCATGCCAAGACTTCGATTTCAGGAGGGGGTCGTACTTCCGCGACCACGTCCTCGACACGATTTTCAGCCTGCTTGCCATCAGTAGGCATGGTGGGCACCGAGTGCGTGGATTTGCCGCCAAAACTATAGCTCGGCTTGGAGACTGCCCAGTGACAAGTGGATAGAGATGGGCGAGATATGGCAGTTCATTGGCTATACCAATCGGTTGCTGTGATGAGTGGCACACTGGGTGCAGCGTCCCTACTGTATATACACTGCGTTGCAAAACTATACGACATACCCCAAATTTTGGGTTCTGGAAGTTGCAAAGAGCTGAGCACAAAAATGGCTAATTCCATTCGATTCAGCGTATAAAGAATCTACAAAGAGAGATTATCAAGCTACTTTATCAAATTCTGGAAATTTGGGGTCGAAAAAATGAAGAAATGGCCGTTGCAAAACTATACGACATAGCAGAAATTTTGACCATTTTTTTAATATAGCAAAATTTCTCTCCAACATTCTACAATCATAGTAACACAGTGTTGTAGATGAGTTGCCTATGGATTCACCGTGAGACGCTCTCACCTTGATGAGCCGGATTTGACACGTATTCTATGAATTTTTATAGGCCTCCTCAGAAATCCGTGCAAAATCTTTGAATAGCGCCTTTTGCAGGAGATGCATGGAACTGCACCGACCGTCCTGGGAACAATGACTACGAGCATGATGCCCCATAGGTTTCCCACCGGGTTTAGATCTGGCTAACAAGTGGACCATTCGAGCAAATCTATATGATAGGCCTCAATACGAGTCGAAGTCGACTTTATAACATGGGTAATGGCGTTGTACTGCTGAAAAATATGGCGGTCATAACGCTTCTGCATCGTAGACCGTGGACGGTGGCGTTAGAGCCCTTCGTCGTATTCGCTGAATCTTTCGGCTTGGCGTACAGATTGCACTTCTTGCCTTACCACCTGAAGGCCGAACAACTTAATTGGTGTTTGATATTACAGGTAGTTTCTTCCGACGAAAAGGTGTTCCTTCTAGCCGGGCTGACGGATCACACTAGTACACAAATGGTTAGAGCAAAAATTAAATCCTTCTCCCGAAGAGGAGGATGGTCATGATAGTGCATGGCCTACACCTGGTGAGGCAAGCTGGACGTGGTCTTAACGATTCACCGAATGAACTCTACCTACCACCAGTAAGTGCTCAGTTATTGCCTATACTCCTCTACGATGCGAAAGCGTCATCACCGCCACATTTTTCAGTAGTGCAACGCATTCACCCATGTTCTTAAGTCGACTTTGCTCGCATTGAAGCCTATCATGTAGATTTGCTCAAATGGTCCATTTAATAGCCAGGTCTAAACCCGGTGGTAAACCTATGAGGCATCATGCTCGTAGTCATTGTTCCCAGGACGGTCGGTGCAATTCCATGCATCTCCTGCAAAAGGCGCTACTCAAAGATTTTGCACGGATTTCTGAGGAGGCCTATAAAAATTGATAGAATACGTGTCAAATCCGGCTCATCAGGGTGAGAGCGTCCTACGGTGAATCCGTAGGCGACTCATCTACAACACTGTGTTACTATGATTGTAGAATGTTGGAGAGAAATTTTGCTGTACTAAAAAAATTGTCAAAATTTCTGCTATGTCGTATAGTTTTGCAACGGCCATTTTTTTCATTTTTTCGACCCTAAATTTCCAGAATTTGATAAAGTAGCTTGACAAATTCTCTTTGTAGGTTTCTTTATACGCTGAATCGAATGGCATTAGCCATTCTCGTGCTCAACTCCTTGCCAGTTCAGAAATCCAAAATTTGGGGTATGTCGTATATTTGCAACGCAGTGTATAAAGCGCTAAACTGTCCGTCTGTTACGAATTCGGTACTATGTGAATTTTGAATGAATTCAGGGTCAAATTTGGGATGGGTCTCTAGAGTATAAGAAAACATTCATCAGTCAACCTGAGCCTCGCACACAGTAGGCGTAGAATGCGTCGAATTGAGCGGTACTTAGGACCCCAGTTTCCAATTCAGTCACAAAACCTCCTCGAACTAGGGACAAATTGAGCGTTGGTAAGCCAGATCGAATTGGAGAGGACCACCTTAGGTGGGCAAGAGGTTCTTCAAAGAAGCAGTGCTAAACGGAAAAAATCATAACTCGGAGAAAGGCCACAGAGCAGAAAAAGAATCGATGTAGGGAGGCAGTGCTTGAGATATTCCCAGCATACATGACGTGTGCAGAGGACCGCCCACAATGGACGGAGCGTGTTTTGAATTACACACCGTTTTCTGCAAGTCTTCATAATTCTGCTCCCAGAAGTTACAGAGCGGAAAAAGGTTGATAGAGGTCAAAGAATGGGGAAGATTGAATGCCAATGGTGGGAGTAGCGCACACGAAATTGGGCGGGGTTCGCTCTCAAATTTATACCCGGTTCCACGAATTTTTGGAGACCGACTAAAGCCAAAGTGAGCGGAGTAAATCTCAAAAATTGTTCCAAGAAGTAATGGAAAGCCGTAAAGAAGAGGATACTGTGAGAAGTGGAATGGAGGTCAATCACTAATGATGGGTGGACGTGCACCATAGTGGGCGGAGTCATTCACAAAATATTGGAACTCAGTCCAAAAAGTCCTGGACACCTGGGAAAAAAGAGGATCGGGTTCGGCAATTGAGGTCAACTAGTATTGGTGGTTGAGGCATGTCTAGAGAGTGCAGGGTTTGCCGCCCAATATTACAGCTAACTTCGAAGAGGTCTTCAGAGGCCGGAAAAAGTGAATAAAGGTTGGCAAAGGAAGGGGTCGAATGCCATTCGTGGGCCCACCGAGCTGGGCGGAGTTTGCCACGATGCACTATGAAAATATCAGTGATTTTGTGCGGTGCGCACTTGCTGTGCGCGAATGAGTGCGTGTGATGCACGCGGATATGTGCGCAGCTAAATTGGCGACAAATAGTGCATGTAGAGGAAATGAAGTAGGGCGAAGTTCAAAACCTGCACAAATTTTTGACACACCAATATTTGTCTAGTATATGAGAGTATCTAAGCGATTTGCACAAAATTACCTTTTTCTCCGCCTCTTTTTTCAAAGTAGTCATGGTGCCAGCCAATTCGTTGTAGAATTCTAATCTTCTTTCGGTCTCCGTCGCCTAAACCGTTCAGCATTTTGCAATACACGACTAGAACAATACAAGACAGTAGATGTGAAAAAAAAACCAGGCACGTGAAGTCTTCATTGGCTTTATCACCCTTCAATTCTTGTCGGAGATGGCTGATCTCCCTCTGCAATTATCACAATTGCAAAACCTTTCAGACCAGGAAGAAGGCGGGATTGTTCGTGTCATCTAAAAGTTCACCTGTGCCTCCTCCACCATCCGCTTGAGGGACCTGACTTGGTTTCTCAAATCTTCGATCACGATTTCTTGTTCGTCGATTTTTTGGTAACATGGCTGGAAGAAATACATGCCTATATCACCTACTCGATCTCCAACATAGGGTTTGCAATGGTTAGGGAGACCTTCTGCAGTTGAGCAGAGCGGATCACAAACTGTCAATACTTTGCGAATCCTCAAGCTGCTTTACCACTCGAACTAGGCCTACGGTGTCGTTATTCATTAGACCGATGTCAGACTTTGCGACCATCCGGCGATTCGCTAGCGAATAGCTGGATACGAACGTTGCGCTCGAACGTTGCACCAGCGAATCGAACTTCGCACCAGCGACTCGACTGTGTTTGAAAGTGGCGGGTCTAGACACCCCACTAGGGGCTCAAGGCTCCCCACTACGGGAGTCTAGACCCGCCACATCCAAACACTGTCGAGTCGCTGGTGCAACGTTGGAGCGCAACGTTCGTATCCAGCTATTCGCTAGCGAAT
>KZ345707.1:88702-108581 GCA_002352805.1 Teladorsagia circumcincta | reverse complement strand
AATCATACAGTACACAACACTACAAATTCTAAATTCTCATCATGCAATCTCAGTTCATTGTTATTGTGTGTTTTTACTACCGCCACGGGTTGATGGATGGAATATTTATTTGGCCATTGCTTCACCTTCAACATAATATACACATGAAGCTGATAAACCAAGAATATCGAAAGTTGGGATCCAGAGAAAAAAAAACTTTTACAAACTGAATAACTGGCAACTTTCATCTGGAGCGGAAACATTATGGGAGTTACGGAAAGATAAAAACGAATCGCGCTGGCAAACAAAGAAAAAGAAGTCAGCTCAGAATAAAGAAAACATTCGTGGGTGCTTTGACCTCTTGAAGCATTGTTATTACGCATTTTTTGCGAGCAAATGAAATATGAAAGAAGGTCGTGTCGCGTAGGAGAGGGAAAAGAAATCGAATCACGCCAAAACATATAAACACAGGAAGCAGGAAAACTGATGGAGAACCAATAAACCAAATATGGGCCGATCCCGACGATTTTCGAGAAAATGGGTTAGAGTGCTTGGCGACCGCAGTGCGTTTTAAGCAGGTAGGGCCACGAGTACTATACTCGTGGCGCAACCCGCTTGAAACTTACTACGGGTCGCGATTAGACCCTTAGAGAAATTCTTTAAGTGGTGTAGCAGGGCGGCTAGTCACAGGGGCGTCAGTTAGAAGAGTGCTTCAAGGGAAATAATGCTTTTCCTTGACCGCGAGCAGTATCTTCCTGTTACTTGTGCGAAAGTGTAAGCTTACACGGGTTACTTCACAACAGCACTGCCATGACCGAACGGCGAACAAATCATGTACATAAAGTGTTCGCCCGAGGAAGTTGAAGACCTTATTTCTAAACTTCGAGTGATCTTTAGTTCTTTCTTGTAACTGTTAGGTTCAGGGCAGAAGTGGTGTAGTGATAAGTGGCACCATTACCACTTGTGCGGTCCGGGAATCAAATCCTGGGTTGTGCGTCGCCCGGCCAACCAAATCTTCCATCCCTCACCGGGGTCGGTTAATTGGTACCACACTTGCCTGGGAGGATAAAAACACTGACTTCTACTTCGGCTGGCCCCCATAAGTCATGACAACGGCCAAACCGCTTTCAAATTGCCACTGCGAATGTACAAATGGAAGTAGAATGCGTGCCGCATCTCAAAAAGGTAGTGATTAACGGCAAATGCATTATACCTTATCCTCCCTTTATTCTGTTACATTCGATTGCGCAAATCAGATGATAGCCAGGTGGGTTAGATCCGGTCATCACGCTGAATAGGGTAGCGCCCCTCATTGGAGTTGGATAGCTTTCTGGCAAAATAGCTCCGGAACCAGCTATGATGGGCCAAACGGTCGGGCGTCGTCGAGAAGAAAATAAAATTTGACCGAGTTTTCAGCGTTTCCTCCGCAGAGCCTCGCTCAATTTCTGCAGTTCGAAAGCATACATTTGAGCGATCGTAGTGAACTGGTGGGAAGCAATTTGAAATAAAGCGTTCCTGGAGAGTCCCACCATCAAAGGAGCAAAGCCTCTCGAAGCGGTCGCTTTTGGATGTTTTTGAGTTCTTGTGTTCACGCTCTGGGATTTAACCCGACCCCGACCCTTCCACCTCACACCTTTTTTTGCGAGGTCCGCTTTCGTTGCCGGCTGCCAGTGACGCTGCGAGAAGAGCGCGACTGCAGTTGCGACAAATGTATTAGCGTTGCGGCTCACTATCATTGACGCTAGAGCAAATGCAGCTAGTCGTTCGTGAAACTCGTCCTAGCACGCGCCTCCCCTGAACTAAGGTGGAATACGGCTGGAGCAGAGGGGTGCCTTGCTCTAGGCGCGGGTTTCTACTGATTTCTTTCTCTTTATTAGATATCCATATTATCCCGGAGCATATTATCCCTTTAAGGGGCAGACACTAATGGTATAATGTACGGATGGCATGCTGGACCTATTATCCCAAACAACGACATAATACGAGCTTCTTCCTGTGATGAGGCCGAAGCAAGCGATGTGTATACATTAGCAAGCAAGCGATGTGTATACATTAACCCTTGACCTTTCGTCCGCCGAGACACCTTACGGTAGCTTAGATTGCTATAGTGATGCGCGACAACTTACAGGCTGTGCTAAAGCGTCGCCGATACTTCGCAGTTACTGTTAGTGGAACTCGCTTTCAAACCGTTGTGGGATTACCTCCTGGAGAATTGCCCCCCGCCTCCCCCCCCCCCAAAAAAAAGCGCTGCATCAACTGTTTACTCTGGATTTGTTCCAAAAGCACCTTCGATCGCAGCAAAAAATTGAAACCTGACCGTGACCTTGAAATATAACATTGTAGGAACTCGTGAAAAACAATGGCTCGCCATTGGCTATGACCAACTGAAGTCAACGTTGCTTTATACGTACAAATGCGAGTTTGTACAGGCGAGCGAAAATTACGGTAACAGAGCGTACCGCTCGCAATTTCATATTATATTATAAACCAGATTCGTCCCCAACTGCCGGGATATTGCTTCCTAGCGTTACGCGCTCCGCTACTCCTTTCCATCTGTGACACCAAAATCTCGTAGAGAGGATGCATATGCATAGGAAAAGATGTTTTATATAGTAGAGAACACCACAACAGTTATGGTATGACGTTAGGAGGGACATCTCAATGCTAAACTGTACCTTGGTTTGTCAAGGATTGGCATCCCTTCCCTCCTCCCCATTCTCCTCCTTCCTCCTTCCCCTTTACTGCCTCCAGCTGCTTCCTTCTGCAGCATCATGTAGAATGAATGAGAATCTCTCCAAGTAGGTGTTTGTATAGCCTTTGAAGTGATATCACAATCACGCCATTGCAAAACACTGACAGCGCAAGTCGTGCGAGCTACCCAAATCTGATAGCGGCTTGTTTATTTAATGGGCTTCCTTATCACTTCTTTTTCATTTTGCGGACGGACAGACATACATACATGCATACATACATACATACATACAGACATACAAACCGACACACCAAGTTAGCGGTTTATAAAATAGAAGGATACAAGAAGTTTTTGATGGAATGATATGTGCTTGTTTTTGTAACGCAGTGTTCGGTCTTTTATTTTGTCACATAAATTATATGGAGCTCGTCATGGGCACTCTTCGAGGAACAATCGCTCCAAAGATTTATTTATTTATTTATTTACTATTGCACTCGAGTCGCGCCTGAGACATGATTTGTAAAATGCATGTTAACTCTGCAGCACAAAAAATAGACGAATAGATGAACTGTATATTTCAACACACGCCCAGGTTAGTGACCAAATTAGAATGTGTGCAGAGGAAATAATGATCTTGTCAGCACTGGTAATCTTTGAAATTGAAGGTGAATAAAAAATTCCTCGACGAGTTCAAACTGCCTTCATATTAATGAGATTAATGGCTTGAAGCTACATCTCATATCGTATACGAGGTTGATAACGAGGGAGAGCATGGTCGGCCTGGGCAACGCAAGCAACATAGGTTATTCCCGGGCGGGCCTAAGTAGTTGCCTCTTTGATCTAAACACGAACCCAAGGCGTAAGATCCAGACCCAAGCAATCAGAATGGAAAACTTGCTGAGCCAAGCAATCTCATCTGAAAGCTTGTTGACCACCTCTGATGTGACAGATGTGGTTGATTGTTTCACATTGCGAGAATGTTCAGAGCCTCCACGAAACTTTCGGTAACTACCATTGCGACTGGACGTGAGGAAATGCATTCGGGATTCCAGAAGCAATATCGTCGGAGCAGCACTCCGATCCAGCTCTCTGAATCCGTAGTCTGGAAGCCGAGACTGCGATCGAGCTTTCTTGCCACGTGTTGTTAGCAAACATTCCATAAGAAGTTTTATAAGCGTAAAATTTTCTAACTTCCGACCGATGCAAGCGAAAGGAAAGCAAAGATTGTAAGAGGTGTTGACTCGACTTCGTAATGGGCTCCATTTGTCAAACTTTTCCACTGGAGAGAAGAATTCTGGTGTCGAGCCTGCCTTGAATGAGAAAGACAACCGGCTCAGTGCTCTCGACAAGCCAACTTTAATCCCAGGAGGGTTTCCGCAGAAATCATCAGGAAACACTGGTTCAAGACTTCGGTCTGGTGCTCAGATATAACAAGGAGAATTCTATCGAATTCTTACAGACTAAGTTGATGCTCCGGGTCAAAAGGACATACGATAGGAAACACAGCGCATCAGAGCAAGATTGAGCATCCAAATTCTAGGCGAAGTTTGTTTACCAAATTTTCTTCAGTATCCCACTAACAAACTAGCAATTCATTAACTGTGATTTAAATTTGAATGGATGCCATTCTACTAGTGTCAAAGTCACATGCAAGATGCCATCTATGATGGCGCTTCCACCGCGTGATCACCTTCCAAATCTGCACGCTTCACACTCCAAGCATTTTATTTCCAGATACAGGCTATGGAAAAGAGAATGTGGATCGGCTGGATAAAAAATGAAGGATAATGAGCAAAGTTTTTTGTGGCCGTGAAATTCTTCACGACTGTGAGTGGTGGTTTAGAAGTGAACGTTGGCAATGTATGATAAAAACTCATTTTTCGCACTATCCCGTTGCGATAGAAGCTTCAGTACTGTTACTTATACCGCTAGTGTTAGTCTTACTCTAGTGGTATAAGTAACATGATTTTTTCTAATTTTTTTCTTACTTTTTGCTTTAGTTTGAGTGTTTAGATGTACAGTTCGCTGAAGAGCTGAGACTTTTATATTACTTACTGCATCATTATTTTGGATGGCCAGAGCTTTGACAGCATAGTTTAACTACGACAGATGAAAGCTCAATTCGAAGGTGGCTTCAGTAGTGCTTCTCAATAGAGACGATGGGCGGGCACTACACTTGATGCGATGAGGATAGATAAAGATTTAGCTCTCATTCCTACTGCTTGCACGACATTGACCTACGTATTATACACAGGCACAGCTTATTCATGCGCCAACTGCATCTAAATCATCTCATAAATGTTGTGTGGTTTGTCTTGTGACCATAACTGATACCTTCAGGATTCGGAAACATCCCATAACAATGTGCTCTCCCTAAGCTTTTCCTCCGAAGTCGGTACACTCACTGACGCTCCCTCACTTCGTATGCTGAACAATTCAATCCAAAGTGAATAGTTGAACGGGATGGATATCAAGTGATTCTAAACTACCATGTAGCCCTACTTCCCAGGTTTTCGCTTGGGCCACCATTCGGGTGCGTTGAAACTGGCAGTTTTTAGAAAACCTCACCATGAACGTTGCCGCGCCATATAATGCCAGCTTTTCGGCGAATCCCTCACAAATTCTTTAACATGCAGTCCTCCACACCAAACGAACATTCGCTTCTCCGGTTGCTCTTTTCAGCATCGCTCACAACAGTTCCGAAAACGATTTCTACAAAAGTATGTTCAGGGCGATGAATCCATTTCTACTCTTATCATTTGCAATGGCTGTTCATCACTCATGGGTATGGCTTCACTGGTCTACGGAAAATCCTACTCAAAACATTCATGTCTGGTCTGTCATATCTGGCCCATGCTCATGAGACATAACGGTTTTGTTCGGCAATAAGATAACAGCATAGAACGATGTTCAAGAATGCCAATGTTTTTTCTCAAAAATTCCAGGACTGCTCTGCTTGTACGCTACAGTGGTCAGTACATTTGTTAATTCTATTAGGTCTTGAAGAAAAGTCTTGCGTTTTTTGCTGTTCCATTTTTGAAGGCTTTATTATTCTCTTACTTCGAGCAATCTGCCACCGCGCTATATGCCATTTTGAAGAGCTCTTCGTGCTCTATCTAATGGTGTAATCAGCTTTGTTCTACATCAATATCTTCTAAGTTTTTGAGAGATTTGAATACGGCATGCTCGCAGAACAAGTTTGCATAGTTTTCCTTTTCAGCTCAAAACAGACTTGAAAGAAGCGGAAGCAGGTCGAGATATTGAAGATGCTTTTGGTTGAGAATTGCGATGATCATGCCCTGAAGGAGTTGTTCAAAAACTCATCGCAACGATAGCGACAACCTTGAAGGTGATGATGTTGGTGGTCGGATATTGGACAAGTCCAACGATTAACCGAAAGCTCTGGTTGATGAGCGCTCGCACAGAACTATTGAGAAGGTACCTTCTATACTTATCGTACTTAGATTGTGGTTTGTTGTTATATGGGGAGAGATGGGAAGTCCAAAAACTTTGAATAGGGCGTGCCGCTACAATCCACCTTTTTGAAGGGTCGTTTCCTATCTTCAAACTTGTTTTATGCAATGAAAAGGACCTGCGTGTCCACTCGCTTGCAACATATGAAAAGAGCAGATCCTTTGCTATAGCAAAGAGCCATTGGTGAATGGGTCGACCGCGATTAGGCTCTACAAACTTTGCAAAATTGAAACTCCACTAAAGGGAGGTTGAGGTGACTTTCATGAGGTCAGCGGCAGGTCTAGGTCTTCCAAACCAGGTGGAATTGATAGTCTGAGGAGGTTCTTGACAATATGTCAAGATAATGCTACAACTCTAGCACATTCGCCCGGTAGCTCCGATTACAGAAGAAAAGACTCATCTTTTTCAGGTGGATCGAACACACATCGCACAACCAACCCTGCACAAGTTGAACTAGCATGGCTTCCAACTAGACCTGCTACTCTCCTACTCGCTAGACCTTTTGCCCATTACGTGCCACTTTCCCGATTATGTGGATAGCTCCCTCAACGAGTTATGATTCAAAACCAAACATGATGCTGAAACGACCTTCGCTGAATAATCGTCTGCAGAATTCCAGTATTGTGAGGTACCGGCCAAATGTGACCCGCTCCTTATTGCCAGAGGATTGAGAATTCTAACAGTTTTCATACTAGTCGAAAAAGCCCTGTATGAGCCGAGATACATGCATTTGAATTTTAGGGTGAAAAACGCAAGAACTTTCTTCACGACCTAATATTTTTAGAGGAGTGTATGTTCAAGCATAAATCGGATGACGTATACCATAGAAAAGGAGGTGTTGCGGGCATAGAACGACGCTAGAATGATACCTTGACACTATATTGTTCATAACAAGTATTAACATATTAGGTACCGGATATCTTAAAGTCGTTTTACCCAGTCCAGGAAGTTTCGGAGCCGATCACCATTCCAAATAAATATCGCAGAAAGTATTTTTTGCTGATAAGTTCTGCGTTATATGTTGCTTATAAGTTCCTATTATTGGTTCTCAATCTAACTTTCTCCTAATCTTTATCCTTTGTTTGAAATCTCCCGTGCCCATTGTGCAAATACGCATGTGTGTAGCAAATGCCCTCACAGTAGGGCTGGGAGCTGCAAATTCCGCCAACCAAACCAGCCTTGCTTTTGTTGGAGGAAATGCTATTGTTTGGAATGCTCGTTGGGTTTTCTCAGTTTCCTCAGAAGACAGTGAAGATTTTGAAAGGATGCGTGCAACTCTCGTCAAAAAGGAGGTCCTAGTTAAGCCAGTTCAAAGAGGGCTGCACCAGACTTGTGCTGGAATGGTAGGATACTTTCACTGTGTTGGATGGATGATGCTCAAACATTCCCACGAATTTGATTTCGCAACATATTCTTATAACTTTGCTCACCTGCTACTTTGGTGTGCACAAAAAGGGTGCGTTTTTGACCCCATGTTGCCAACAAGACTCCGTAAAAAACATCCAGTCGGGCTGAGAAGTTCTAGTTTTTCCATCATACAATACAGACCTTACTCTAACTGAACGTATACTTCCTTTGTCCATGCCTTTCTTTTTAGGAAGTGAGAGGGATGATGTGTCAGATGATCTCAGAACTGACGCCCCTCTTGTTTGTCTGAGAAGATTCTGAGCTCGAAATGAACGAGCTTCCCACTCATACTGTTGAATGAGAAAATGTTAATGAGTCATTTGATGTATATGTTGTTTCATTCCCCAGACTCTGAAATAAAATATTGCTGATCCGATACCCTTCGTGAAAAAACGACATTAAGATATCCGGCACCTAATACATATATCATATATCATATACATATATTCGGTACCTAATGTGGTAATGTTTGCGTGCGTTTTCGCTTCGGTCTCCTCTCACCGCCACATGTGATTTCATCACTTTATGGAACGAATGAGATCAAATTTAATTGGCGTCTCATATAGCAGCAACTGGAGCGTGTTACCACGATCACAAAATCACGAAAGCTGAGAACGCTAGATCTATGAGTTTTACGCTTTTGCAAACAAATAGCTCAAACATAATGCAGGTAAAGTTAATTCCTCCAGCACTTATGAGGTGGGTTGTTCAGGAATAGCCGCACTCTTCTGAAGTTTTTTGTTGCACATTATAGGGCCACTTGCATGAAGCTCAAGGCGATATTCATTCCCGCTAAACGATCGTAGGATTGTCCAGATAAGGAGCGGGGAGGAGGGATTTGAAAATACGAGTTCCAACCACTTGATGCGCTGTTAGTCGAATCGAGTAGAGAGGTGCAGTCCACCTCACTACTACTGCGGCAGCCATGCCGGCCACGTGTGCCGACGATGGCTCAGAGGCAAGTTGCTTGCCAATCTCCTGAGAACAGAAAGAGTATCTCTCCATATGGACACTAGGAGGCACTTATCTGCTGGTGATGGCTTCCTTTCACATCTCTCCTTCCGCTCTGCTCCACTTCGACGGTAACAACATGAGGAATGGTCGAAACTGCTGTGTGGTTGTTCATGTAATATGACAGTTAGGGTGGAGAAAAGATCCAACTGAGCTTCTTGATCTGCCAAATATTCACACCAAATATACTGTAACAAAGGGAACGGTAACGCTGTAGTAGAAGAATTCGTTGATGACCATCAGGCTTATTCACGACTCCGGTTGACTATGGAATCTACGAAGAAGTATTGTGGCCTGTCAAAAAGAGCGAAACTGTTGTTCTGTGGCGTTTGTCGAGTGCAGCCTATCCACCTTCAGATAGCTATTAGCTCAAGAAAACGAAGAAATAAGCAATGCAGAAACCATTTCCACAGGAGGATCCGAGTCAATACCCTTGATCGAACAATACCAATGGAGACTTTACTCCCTCTCACTACATATCACAGAGAGAACATCGTTTTGAATTGGTTTCTGGCTGCCTTTTTTACGCGTAACTAAAATACATACACCATAAAAACTGCATGCACTTAAAAAAAAGTCATGATTAGTGAATAGATTTTTACTTCTTTTTCGACATCCTCAGGACCGTTTCGCTTAAACTGACTGGTTTTGTGCTCCATGCATATTTCCCTGCAATAGACAAAAAACTGATTTGAGAAAAGCGCTCCTTGCCTTAAACGGTCTCAATTGGTCATTTATAATCACTATGAATTCGTAAAACACTTATCTACCATTGACAACCTCAGCTTCTAGTTAGTTTCATGATCACTCTGAAGTAAAAGCATTTTATGACTAAAAAAAATTTCGGGTGTACCCAATGCATTATGCCCGTCAGTGTGTTACAGGTAGCTTCATCGTTGTCGTGCGCCTTCTACAACTACACTAGAATGTATGCTATGGTGAAGAGGCTCTCGAACTTCTTCAAGACAGAAGATATTTATGGCTGCATGTGGCAGTGCTACCACAATAGCAGTTGCACCATGATCCGTTATCGACAGGAAAACGTGCGTTCGTGTATTTTGAAATCTTTTCGTCTGCTGCAACGCCGCTGATGCTTTCTTCAAATTGCTACATTTCTTTTGATGCCTCAATAACTAGCGTTACTAACACCGCACCTTCCTTGATGTGAGATTATTCAATGACAAATCTTCACTAGAAAGAGTATTGCACACTTGGGTAGCTGAGAGCGTGCTCAATCTTGTTGGCGGCAGGAAATATACATAGAAAAAAGCAATAAATCCAAAACAAGTTCGCTACGCTGACTACGCTGACTAGCCAGTACAATCGTTGGTCAGCACAATCGTCGAATGTCCCGTGATGATTTGTTTCCGGTACTCTGTGAGTTGTGAGCTCTATCTCCACCATGGCGCTTTGCCAGAATGCGACCGTCCCAGTTGGGAGTCCTCTGATGGTAGTTCGCTTACTGCCCATACGTTGACGACCATCGGCGCACTCTGCCCGGAAAAGTGGGCATCGATGATCTCTGCCGATCAATATCATCAATCGTGTTGTACCTACCTCGCATTGGTGGCGTATCTATTTTACGTCGGATTCGCCCTGCGTGCAACATCCATGGCACTGAAGAATCAGCAAATAAGTATCCTTTGTCTCCCATGGAAATCCTTACCAACTACCAGCTATCACTATCAGCTATCAGAGGTGTGCAGAGGACCAGAAATACATGGTAAATAGCCCCAACCTGAGTAGACGACGACTGTGACATCACTCTCACAAAACTCCCCTTTCCTTCTTCACTGCAAAACGGCATCCCAACTTTAACCACCAGACCTGTGAAAATGCATTACCACTCGCTACATTCGATTGCATACGTCTTCTTCCACTATACTACTGATTGCCTGACTTACAAATTCGAATTGTTTTCTTTTGTATGTTTTTTTTCAGTTCGGGCCGAAACGCGTCTTTAAGTGTTGAATGTAGTTGCAAGATTCACGAAATAAAATGCAGAATTACGAAATTGTCTGGTACATCAATGAAATGATCGCTAGGTTTTATGGAATGGAATGCAATCCATGTAATTCGTGCAGACTTCATCATTTTGAAAGCTACAATGCAGTGCGTTTCGTAATGATCACTCTCAAATTTTGCATTCCCGGAACAAGCCGACTGGGGATTTTCCTAGCATCACCAGTGGATCTCTTACAATGAATGTATTGCAGTTTCGGCAGGTGCAGCTTCCCTACTAGGTGTTTATGACTATTTTTTAGTTTTTGAACAGCTTCATATTACAAGGTCATTCTAGGAGAACGAATATTCCATTATGCAACGGCTAATCTAGTTGTGAAAATGAATAGTTATTATAATCACCTAAACTAATTTCCTGGATTGCTTCGTATTTGTTTTCTGGAAAAAGAACAGATTTATGCATTTCCTGATGCTCGGCTCGAATAGTGACATTGTGAAGCACTTCGGAAAATCCCTTGCTATTGGATATTCAAAGAGCTTCTATGTCTCCAGATATTCTACGAGTCTGAACATCCACAGAGGTTCACTACGAATGATTAGGGAAGAGTCAAGAGGGCCGTTCCAAGCAGCATTTCCTCGTGAACTTAGAGTCGCTTGAAATTTAGTGCTTCTGTATGGAAATGTATAAACTGTAGAGCGGTGAAAAGGAGCAGTAGCATTGTCAGGAAAGCGAAAAAGATTGTCAATAAGCTCGCTGGCCATTTGAAACTCCATTCCGTTAAGTGGAACTTAGAGGGAGAGATCGGTGAAAGTCGAGTCTGTGTCACATTCGCACCACATAAATCGATGAATTTAGAAAGGTTGACATTCGAGGAAAAAGGGTTCATACAAATAGCGACTGTGAATATAAAAACTTTTGCCAAGAGTTGTGAACTGAACTGGTGGCCAAAGCACTTGTTGTATTATGATGATATGATATGTCGATAGAACCTTAAACGCTGTTTACAAATGCGGAAACAAGACTGCAAATGATTCTGACAAAGAAGTTGTGAGCGATAAAAGCTGGATGGAGGTAAAGTGCTACACACAACCGTGCTATCGTTCGGGCATCTGAAGCCGCAGTAGGGTAGTGATAGTTCCGCAGGGGCACTTGAACAGGAAGAGGACTTATGACCTACAGGCTGGAGAACGAGAGTACCACCACCTCTCTACGACGGCTTTTAATGCCCGAACGCAAGGTTATGTGCAAAGTTTTACCTCCAGCCAACTTTGACTGCTCACAACTTCCTTGGCAGGTTCATTTTGCAGCTTTAGTTTCCATATTGGTAATCAGCTTTCGAAGCTCTATCGTTTATCTAGGTCTTAACTCAAACTTGCAAGGCAAGTTGAATGCCCTCCCTGGTAAGTATTCTTACAGAACAATGCAGGTATTCCTGTGAGTCACTCAACCAAAAGCGGCAGCACTCCCACAACCCGAATAATCTTGAGAGCTTATTCTGGAGTTCTGTTCGCATTTCGATAGAATACTTCGCCATCAGGAACATCTTCGTTATGGAGTATCATGCGGATGAGCGCCAGTTAGGAACTATAAAAGAACTCAAGCAAGCAACCTTCGAAGCAAGAAAGTGAATCGATGGTCAGATTCCTCGGAATCTCAATTATTAGTATGATGAAAAGGCTACTTGGTGTACACTCAATAATGGAGAAGCCAAAGATTTTTAACACTTACATGTTTGTCAATAATCCTAGCTGATTGTTCCTTTTTTCAGGATGACCTTATAATCATGAAACGGTGCATAAAAAAAAGAGCGAAAAGCTGCATCTTCCAAAATTGCCATACAGCGATTATTCATGATGGGGAATCAGTTACTTATACTAGGAAATGCCTCAGTCGGCTGCCTGTTTCGGGGATCAAAATGTCGGGGTGACCTTATAATTATGAACGCACTGCAGTTATTTATCATCAGCCTGCCACGGGAAGTGGTGATTTGAAAGCATTGTATCGCTGCAATCATCATTTCTGTAATGATCAGAATCTGTTTTTCTTTGTTTTTTGGTACGTGTATGAAGTGAAGATCAAGGTGGTGAGGTTACAAATGTTGGAAAACTTTTCTTCTGGGTTCTTTGCATTCTTAGATGATGAGTAATTGATGTTCGGTTTGTTATTAACGTGCTCGGTTTAGCAAGTATTACTTTCTGGTAACTTTTCAGGAGAACTGTCTCCTCCTGGAAGCCAGCGATAAGGAGAAGATATTCACGTTTGGCAATGCGTCTGTTCAGCATTTCGCACTTGACCGAGGCTCACTGACATTGAGATGTCCATCTCATAGATTGACTTCCGATTAACCATGTGATGGTCAAGATTTGGATTTCCAACATAACTGTGGAATGAAGATTGAAATTAGCGTTCCACCATGACTTCCAGAAAAGAAAAGAAACCGAACAAAGCAAATGGAAACAAATAAAAGCCACTCCAGCAAGCAGTTCCCTCTTGACTACACACATCAGAGAATAAATCTTCCATGACACGTGTCAAATCAATACCAATTGCCACCTTCCTTTCTTTGCTTATTAATAACTTTCACTAATGTACCTTGAAAGTGTGTCTGTCAATAGTACGCGACAAGAGACAAGTTTTGCTGTATTACCCGAACTGTTCGGTTCACGCCATACTCCGCCCACGTCTGCAATCTGTTTCCCAATCATGCATTATGAATACTCATTTGACGTTGAGATTAGCGGTACCTGTCACTGGGCTAGCCTGTCACCTTGGGACATGCTGGTGTGAGTTAGCTGTCACGGTCAGTGCACTCCGTCTACCGAGGGAAGATATACGAGAGACTTGTAACTGGTTGTCCCGCCGTAATAAGTCTATTAGGTCGATACTACGCAAACTACTGCCGTCGCCAGCGCAATATGAAATCTTACCAGATACACGGCACAACTCTATTGATAATAAATACCTTGTTCTCCTTATCTTCTTTCGTCGTTTTATTTCCCTCACTTGCTGCGCGACCACCTACACCTACTCTGCTTCCATGTGTTTTCCCTTCCCTTCTTGTTGGGGGGGGGGGTGGATGGAAGCTGTAGGGTCATCACTGTTGGAAGGTAGAGTGGCGCTCAAAAGTATTCGGCCAAATGCTTCTCGCCATAACTTCTTTTCTGCTGAATTAATTTGTTCAAATTTTGATATGTTTTCGGGACAAGCCTTTCTTACAAAATCAACATATTAGTATTAGAAAGGAGAAAGAGAGGAGAACGGAAAAAAATTCTCAGAAAATTTCCGAGTATGACCAAATTCCAATGAATTCCAAACAATTGTAGAATTCTCATAACTCGACCAAACAATCGACCGTGTGATAAATAACACTGAGCTAATCTGATGCTTTGTCGGTAACCCTCTGAAGTTGCTGAAAATCTTAGCAGGAGCCGAGTATGGAATCGGTAAATGAATTTACTGCCTACAAATACAACTTCCGCCATCTTCCTTAGATATGAGGGATTCCTCGCCCATACTTGTGGCTCTGTTTTTCTTGCCAAAGGACTTCATAACCTTTCACATAATGTTCCGATAACGTTTGGGACATGCGGATGGACTTCTCCTTCCGTTAAATACACGCCATGCTGTCGAGACCACTCTTTTACAGCTGAGGTGAGATGCTTTGTATTAATCTATTGCTAAAAGACGAAGTCAGTACCGTGCAGCTACCATACCTTTGGGTGCAAAACACCTTCTGGACTCTACCAGTCACATCCGCATTCGCCACTTCTCGAATCCTGTGCGATGGTCCAGCATCTTTTACGGACCACAATATCCGAGCCTCCACCCCATTTCACTGATGGCAGCTGATACTCTGGATCGAAACGTATTCCGTCAAGACGCCACACATGCATTGTGCCGTCGCCGCCGAATATACTGTATTTACTTTCTTTCTCTTTCTTCTTCCAGATAACGATGTAGTCTTCCGACGATCTTCAATTCAGGCGTGCGCAGACCCATTCAATTTCCAAGCACTTGGCAGTCAAGCAACTTCACGGGATTCAAGAAGTGTCGAACGCGGATGTAACAGATGGACTCTCAAAGGTGTTGTGCATCCAGTGGTATGGCATCTGTACGGTGCTGATCTCGCCTTTCAGAAATACATTTACACATTGCATCGCACCCATGGCTTGCTTCTGACGGAAGATGAGATCTATACGAATTTATGAGCGTCATCGGAATTATGCGGAAAGGTTTGAAAACCTCCAGCAGAAAAAAAGAGCCACAGTTGTAGGCGAGAAACCCGTCATATCTGAAGAAAAACGGAGGAAGTTGCCTCTGTAGGCAGTGAATTCATCTACCAATTCATACTCGGGTCCTCCTGAGATTTTCAGCAACTTCAGAGGGTTACCGACAAAGTATCAATTAGCTTAATGTTATTCATCACACGGTCGATTGTTTGGTCGAGTTATAAGATTTCTACAATTATTTGAAATTCATTGGAATTTGATCATACTCGGGAATTTTCTGAGAATTTTTCTTCTTTCTCCAATCTTCCTCCTACTGAACTACTATGCTAATGAAAAACTAAAGTAACAAACTAATATGCTGATTTTGTGAGAAAGGCTTGCCCTCAAAACATATCGAAATTTGAAGCAAATCGAATTAGCAGAAAAGTAGTTATGGCCGGAGAAGCATTTGGCCGAATACTTTTGAGCGCCGCTGTACATTCCCCACATGAAATCCTTATGATTCAGAATGGTAGCCGTTGTAAGTGATTGATCACCGCAGTGATTTATCACGACATGGTTAAAGACATGAGTCAGGAGTGAGTTAGCATATTATTTTGCTTGAAAATGGCGTAAGAGGTGCAATGGGGAACACTAGTGGGAAGAAGAAGCGAAAAGCACCATAGAAAACCCTAAAAGTTCCCTCGTGAGGCCGGGCGTGATATGAGGGGGAGACACTGTGCTACGACGAGAGGGAAGAGGCAAATAGTACGTTGTACGCGAGAGGACGCAAAGAATTGATATGCCACGCTGTCGTGCTGCCGGCAGCCGGCAGCACACAAGGCAAGGCCTTAGCACTGTTGCCTCGCACCGATGATTTTGAAGAGTTCAGGAATTGAAAGCTGTGACAGGAAGGAGTTAAGACTGTCACTACCAGTAAGGGCAGCGCTGTAGTGTAGCATCACCTCATTGTAAAAAACGCTAACTTGGCGTGTCAGCATGCTTGCCCGTCTACAAAAAGAAATGGTGTGGTTGCGGGTTTAGTAGCACACGTGTCCCGAAGTACTAACGATGTGACTTTCGCACGCTGATCGTTCAAATTCTCCAAAATTCAGTTGGAGTTCAAACAGGGGTCACCCAGTAATGGATATTTCCTAATGGTAAGATTACTGCGTTCAGTAGCTCACCATTGAAAGCAGTCTTTTAGGAAAAAAACGAGGCGGGCAAGTGCAGAAAATCGACGCGATTTGAGAAGCTTAGACTGATTGCATGCTTTGTCGTACGCTATAGTTCGCATGGATAGTGTGGTTGATGACTTTACTACAACTTGTTCTCTGGGTGAGGAGTATCAAAACCTGATTCCCATCGATAGAGGTCATGTCCCATTCTTATACATACAGGTACATGGCTGATAGTGAGCGGAAAACCGCTGGCTGGAATGAGAGATTTGTTCGTCATTGTTCTTCTACAGCTTCTTTTTCTAGAACAGACACAAGGAAACGCTGACATTAATCTTTATTCCACAATTACGTTGTACTTGTCCGAACCGTGTATGATTAATTAGATGTTAATCTCTGGATTGGACATCCCAATGTTAGAGATCCTCGCTCCAACTTGAAAAATTCAAGAGACACATTTTCCAGTCGTGCAACAAATGTTTTCTCCGTATCGCTGACCTCTAGGAGTAGACACTTCTTCTGAAAAGTCACCAATATGCAATGCTAAACTGGACACTAGTAAAGATTTCGACGGTCCAACTTGAGTTACTGCGATTCTAAGAATGTAGGCAAGCACATTCGAATTAGCACCCTTTCCACTTCTGTTCCCCTGTACACACCCCGAAAAACTTATTATAATCATATCATCACAGAGATGAAGGGAGAAGACGATCTGCGAAGTTCGAAAATCGGTTACTTCTTAAATGCCGATGAGATGGAGACTGAACAAATCGTTCCTATTTCCAATTCAGGTGCTATCTTTGAGAATTCCAATCTGCGACTGGTTACTATGGCTGACGAGGCCTCTCACATCCTAAAATCACTCGCGATACCAAGTTGTACTTTTTGCTCCATGCTGAAACTGTTCGTGATTTATGACGTGCACTGTGGGTGCTTCAGTTGTAGACGCGCAGCCTTACTAGCAAGAGACATGCAAATCCAAGCAAACGTCTACTGTTTTGGCTTGTTGAGCTTTATGTCACACTTTCTGCGCCCAACAGAATGACCACGCATTCAGATGAGATGTGGAAGGCTTGCTGAGGAAACAGTCCGTGTATAGTGTGTTGTTACCAGCATAAGCTATCACAACATGAAGGGATTGCAGTGGAATATAGGAATTCGAAACAAGCAGAAGCGGTGCAGAACTAGAAATATTTCAGAGAGCTGTTAGCATAAACGCACATTTTCTGGTCGATAACGGAGCATAGCACAACTGCTGTTTTGATAGCAGTGCCACATACAGCCATAGATATCTTCTGTGTCGAAAAAGTTCGATAACCTTTTCACCATAGCATGTTCACCAGGATAGTTGTAGAACGCACATGGCAACGTTGGAGCTACCTGTAACATATTGTTGGGCATAATTCATTGGGTGCTGCTGAAAATATCCTCACACACAATGTTCTTTCTCAGAGTTCCTTTTGGGGCTGTGTGACCCTCCAGGTTTGAAATGGTAAAGGTGGGCTCTAAAAGTTCACAGCGACTATCTTGAGTTCTCGGATGAGGGAACCTGGCCGTGTGATACTGGAGATCATACCTATTTGATTACAGAAAATTTGGTGTTTTGGAACGAAAGGTTTTGCATTGAGAACGCTGAAGGTGTGCTTTTGTCGCTCTGATCATGGCCAAGATTGCAGAACACATGTCGCCGCAAAAGTCACTAGAGAACAGTGTTTAGAATTGAATTTCCTATGTAGAAGAAATCTGATAACAGTAAAAATGACTATTTGACAGCATCTTGTAATTACCATACCTTTGAATGCTGAACAGCCACGGCAAACACCAAAAGCAGAAGTGGAATCATTGATCTGAATGCTTCTAAGAAAATTATGTGAAAATTTATCAATGTTTTGAACGACATATTGTACGAAGTATTAAAGGATGTTCAGTGTATGTCCACACCGTCTAGAGTGCACCATCTCACGGACTCAAAGGTGATGATTGCTGCGATGACGACTCAGCACCGGTCCTCCCTAGACAGTGTTTAAACAGGGAGCAGGACAGCTATTTCTGCGAAGGGGCAATTAAAAATATCCCGTTTACTGGGCTCAGCCTAAGGCACAACCGGTAAGGGACATTAAATTTTGGGTTCACTGGATTCTGGACCATCAGAGCATTCTCCTTCCATGACGTGGAGACTGCTTTTCAACCTGCAGCTCCACAGAATTGCAGTCTTCCAACGCCGCCCTCCGCGAGCTTCTCCAAGGGCAAGAGAACTGGCATACGACTGGAAATGATTGGACCCATCTTGTTCGAGGTGCTATCTAGCGAAACGCATGTGGCATTGAAGCTGTCGTATACCCTTGTCGTTCATCTTATCGACGGTGAAGTGGACTCAAATGGAATCGTCGCCTATACATGCAGACGAGACGCTTGCAATGAGATGGGCAGATGGGCTCGTGAGCCATGCAGCTGTGAATGCAGTTGAAGGATTTACAGATCTTCTAAATTTCAGTGGAGATGAGAAGCTCTTCTTTTTATCGAAGGTTTATTGACAACGTTTCGGGCATAAGCCCTTCTTCTGGTTATCTGAGTAATAAGCAACTGTAAAACAGCACACCACATACTAACAGCATCGAACATAAGAACAACAGTAACCTACACGATTGTTGGGTGATGGGGAAAAAGAAGGAAAGGGTCCAAGCCCTATGCGAAAATTGGCAAGAATGGTAAGCAAGAGTTTTGTGGGTGTATATACGTGCTAGAGCAAGGACGATTCATACTTTGTCACGTTCTGCTTCACATCGCACGCATTATAGTGATATCAGACTCAGTGCCACTTTCATCTCCTCCTTGTTGTTGACAGTGGCTTCTGTTGCCATATTTCGAAAGCTTCCCATGTTTTTCTTTCAACTAGGTCCACCACATGCCTTCATGAAGACGAAAAGCTAAGGCTGTCTTTCCAGCGAATGCCGGAAGGTGCGATGCCTGGAGAATGGATTTTCCAGGTAGCTCTGTGGGCTACGTATAGCTCTTCGGTGTTCATCCATTCTCATGTAATGGCCTTGATGTTTCTCCCATATACAATTCGTTGCAAGTAAGGCACGCCACTTTATACACCACATATTTTTCTTGACACACCTCATGTTCTCCGCAGACTGTACAGTTTATTCTCTCACACCGACTCTCGTACTAACGTGAGGATGTTAGAAGGCGTCGTAAGTGAGAGATGGACAAAGGATCAGGCTTATTGGAAGCCGTGATCGCTTTACGACATGGTTAACATCTATCGCGAACGAGTCGGTAATAAAAGGTAGCACTAGTGGAGTACCACAAGGTGATCGACATTGTCTCCAGCTTCGAACAGAATTTCATTAACTTCCGTCCCTGTCTTCAAGATCCGTAGAGGTCTGCTTATATGATGTTGAAAATGTGATGAACCACATTCAGTTTCATGAGGACAGGATGGCAACTTCTCGCATGGAGCAGTATGCTCTTACCACGAGTCTGCTTATAATAAACATTTCTAAACTGAAATGTGTTCATATTCAACACGCTTTGTAGCAGCACTTCAATTTCGTCGACACTAAGGCCGAAGCTCGAAGTTCTGGTGATTGAGACGTAAAAGGTGTAGGCAAGCCTCTACAGCTCTTTGTGTGTCCACATTCGTATACAGTGCAACAACATCAAATTTTCGTATTCCTGATGAGGTTCATTGTGGAAGTTGCACTGCGTCAACCGCTCCAGGAATTGTTTGACGTTATTGAGGTGGCAAGAAACATAGGGCCGGGTGCAGCAAGCCCCGAGATGGGGATGGGTACCCGTCCCCAGCGCGGGGACGGGTACCCATCCCCATTTCGGGGACGGGTACCCATCCCCAACTTGGGGACAAGCTCCCAAGCTCGGGGACAAGCTCCCAAGCTCGGGGACAAGCTCCCAAGCTCGGGGACGAATCCCCTATTTCGTGACAGGACCCATCATCTTTCAA
>KZ345706.1:88627-101547 GCA_002352805.1 Teladorsagia circumcincta | reverse complement strand
ATCCAACTCCAGAACCCTCATGGCACAGTTGCTTTAAGGGTGACCTTTCCCAAGTTTCTTTGTTATGGTACTGTAGATAAGACAGTGCATCAATATGTTGGGCTATTGCCCCTTCTTGTTTCAGGAATACATTGGCTCTATACCGAAAGTTCTCAAAGATCAACTGCCAGAAATTGCGGCGAAGAGTTAGTATTGGTGTCTGGTAATTGTTAGGGTAGGGTCATGTAGATCCGCTCACATTTAAGATCTTATTTGTTAGGTCTCGAAACATTATTTTCTTACATTTTATTCCTTCTTCTTGTCCCCTTTTATCAATTTAACGCGATTAATCGTAACTTTCTCACTACTCAATCATGTTCACATTGACGGGAATGTTTCCTTTTGTGTAATGTTACTAATTAAGTACGCTGAATTAATCGAATTTTAGATCTTTGTCACGTACTTCGATGGAAGTCATTGATAGATTCTTAACTTTTAACTAGAGCTTGTACAGTGTTCGTGCACAGTACTGTGATAAAGCGTTCTTGTCTTCTTTTTATCTTGAATCTCAATTAACAAGGTCAGTTTCTGTAGCAGTGAGTATCGGAAGCGTCAATTCTTCTCTGACATAACTAAGGTTCAACGACAGCTGCATTATGCTGCATCGAGTACTGCCTTTTATCCGTTTTCGGTACATCCTTTTGCGGCAGACCATTGCAGAAATTTGCAAGCACTTTTGCCGCGAAAGGGTAGAGAACAGATGCATGGAGGATGAGGTCTAACTATTGTAAGCTCGAATGCAGGCAAAAGAACAAATGCTTAGACCGGGCATGGGCTTCAAAGGAAGTGATCACGACAAAGAAGAAGGGCATCGGGGAAATATGTGCGCCACAGAAGCAGTAGCTTGGCGCCAAGAAGCGATGTGTAGCGATTTTACGACGAAGCCGGCTGCTGAGCAGTACTTGACAGTCGCGCCGCCCCTAGGTGCTTCACCCACTAGTTCGCTTGGTGATTTGGACGAGCTGTGTTGCCAGCAGCTCCACAACTGGTGTAACGCGGACTGGAGCATGGATTGGCACGGTGCGGTAAACTCGTCCATACGACAGCCGTCGTAGCTGCTGCCCATCCCTGAAGAAAGATTAACGGCCATTGGGAGGGTCCCGTTTTGCGTTTTCTTGGCGAATTTCTCTGTTTTCGCCGTTTTTGTATCATCATTGAACAACCCCATGTTCCTTCAGAACCTATCGTAGTCGCTGCTTCTAACTGTGTGCTGTGTGGTAGGCCTATCCATAAGCTAGCGAGATCGAAGTTCCACAATTTAATAAAGAGGATTGGAGTCCATAGAGCTCTGTGACTGCGAAAAGAAACGGCTGCCTGGTCATTACTCTTCTACCTTGGAAATCCTATGGCATTTCTTGAAATGATGTCTTCTGAAGAAAGTGTTCCTCGTACAGTCACGGTTCGAAGGCACTGGTGGGGACGCAATTGGAGCGTTATTTTGTTCAAAAACCAGACCAGAAGTGCAGGGAGGAAGTTATTGGAAAAAATAGAATGCGCCATAGAAAATACTGACAATTCCCTTGTGAGATGGGTCGTGGTGTGACGGAGAGACACAACGCTGCGAAGAGAGGGAAAATGTGAGAGAGTACGTTGTAGCGGGACGACGCAGAAGGCACGTGTGCCGGTACTGATTAGGACAGCACGGCAGCACACAAGGTAGCCTTAGCGCCGTTTTCGCACTTTTAAGTCGCGACACTGTCGCCCCTCTTGCGCTTGGGGACCCTGCTTTTCCACTCTTATGAGGGACTACATTTGGCACCTAACTCCGACCCGTGCCTTCAAGTTCGAGAATTACGGAAAAAAAACTAGGTCTGCACAAAACCAACCGCCGTCCTCATGGAAGAGTCGAAGGTATGAGCACCTACTTTTTAGGTTTTGCAGGCGACGAACAGTTTCAGCGTGATAAGTCGCAGCCCTCATAGAACACTGTTTACGCAGGAAAGCGCAGACAAGGATAAAAAAAAATAATTTGTTCGAATGGCTTAGACAGACACAGTTACCGCAAACTCCCACTCATAGAGAGATGAAATTTTATAAATTTCATTCATTCACGCTTATAAGCAACCGCTCTATATGTATAGGATTCAACAATCAAAACTCAACAGTAACAAGATCGTCTCAAAGTCTATTATATCTATTATAATGGGTCCGCGCTCTTCTTTACCATGGCTTTCTTGACCAACGGTACGAATTCAACGTCTTCGTCCTTAATGCATTCCGCTCGCCGTCTATTGAACTCCTTTCGCGACTCAGCTGCTCTGATTGCTGCATGTTCATGGCTGGCACTAAAAACGAGCGGAGTAATCAACTCCAAAACAATTCGTTTTGCTTCAAAATATGAAGTGGTGACATAACGACTCCAAAAAAATTCTATGGAGAGCTTAGAGACTTACTGGAGAATACTCTTGGGTACATTTCTATGCCGAGCTATTCGTCGGATCTCTGGATGTTCCTTGAATTGTTCGCGTAGTTTTTCGCTATAAGCGAAAGCAGCCTTTTCACGAGGTGCGAGCTGAAATATCAAGAAAATAAAGCGAATAATTATGTTTAACCGAAAACCGTTTCCACGGTTTTCCGCATGTGAAGATGAAAGTATATGATGTATTCATTTCCTACAGGTTCAGCACAATTTTTTAGAAGAGCTCGGGAAAACGCATTAAAAGGTCCGTGCAAAAAAACAAGGCCAAATGCAGGGCTACGAGAATACCAGTGTTCATAAGGGATGGGCGCCTAGACCAAGGGCCGTAAGGTATGCTTCCCCGAGCAGGAAAGGGATCCGATCTTGGTAGATATGTACTTCCCGAAAGCTCTCGGGAAAGGCCATGCCCACAGGCTCTCGAGGGTGTCTCCCCATTGACATGCAGCCGTAGAGACATCCCCGCGACTGACATGCAATTGGAGACACATTTTCGAGAAGGGGCGGGCATGGCCATTCCCTAGAGGCTTTTAAGTGAGAAGACCATACCAGATGGGGCTACTTTTCTTTCAATTAAGCACATCTAATGACCCCAAGAGCCTCCTCGCACACCTTCAAGGATGAAAAGCCCTTAAATAAGGGTCTGAGAAGAGTGCTGCGCTGAAAAGGGGTGCGTGTCACTCAGGGCTCTACTGGGCGGCATATGCAGAAATTAGCAGCTCGATATTCTGGAGAGCCATTTTACATAAATGAGCAAATAGCGGGAGGATATTTTGAGAGACAAAGAAAACAAACGCTTCTTAAAGAAAAGCTGCGCTTACTGCACAATGTAATACTTTTGAACCTACTCACCGGACCAATCTTCTCTGCCGCTTTAGCTTTCCATACGCGGACATTCATTTCATTACTGCCGGACAATACAAATTTACTATCCATACTCCACAAAACTGATAATACGTTCGACATTCGTTTCGTATGGTAAACATCTCTGCAAAATACAAACTTCAAAATAATACAACAAAAGAAGTGTTGAGGTTAAAAACTACCTGCTTCGGGATTCGTTAGCCCGAAATATCCGAACTGATCGATCGAACGATCCTGACACGATTTCTTGACCAGTTGGTGAGAAATCCAAATCAACTACAGCTGCTGTATGCCCAGAGTGCAAATACTTAGGCTGATCCAAGTATCGTAAATCGAAAGTGTACAAACTGCAACAATTTGTTTTTGTGAAGAGTAAATTCATGAAAATAAAGGAACAATAGAAGCAAAACTGGATTCTAAGAGTTAGAATTCTGAATAAAAATGACACAATTTCAGTAAATACCACTTACTTATAGTCATCACTTGCTACAGCAAACGTGTATGCCTCTATAGGGTTCCAAGCGACCATGTTGGGGCGTAGTTTCATAGTCGTCTATAACACTGTTTGAAATCGACAACTAAAAACGTTTCGTCTGGAAACCACAAACCTTCGTTAACGGAACAGCTTGCCGGGTGTCGATGACAAATATTGAACGATCACTCGTTGCTCCAACAAGAACTGCTTCTTCTATAGGATTCGCGCGCACACAGTGCACCGTGTCATGACCAATTTCATATTCTCGAATCTTCTTGTTACTAAAAATTCATATTTTCGTATCTTCCTGTTGCTAAACAAGCCTCTATATCATAATCAGATCCACCTTTTCGATATAAGCGCTAGTGGTCAAGATGCAGCAAAAGAACAACAAGTAAAAAAAGAGAATGGATGAAGGGTAAAGTATTCGCGTTCTCCGGACAGACCTTTCTCAGATGCGCCACGCACTACACTTTCAAACAGAATGGCAGCAGCACTTGGTAATTTGAAACAATATGATATAAGGGTGACCTGCCGAGGTGAAATAATTTTTTATCCTTTCACATAGGTCTAGAACCAACCACCCGACCCAGAAGAGATGAAAGATTCGGTTGGCGTGCGGGGTACCAGTAATGGACGGCCGATATGGAGCTTTGGGCGAAGAAATGGAGCCACTGGGTACTACACCAATTCCGCCCGAGTGCAGAGTACTATTGAGAAAACGAGTCACCGCGCTAACATGGTTGAATGAAAAAAAGAGGATGAAAAAACAGGAACAACAAAACCGCTCTCACCCTTGAGCTCCCCAAACTGTAACTCCGTCACCACATGTCACAAAATTCGAAGAGCTTGCAAGATGGGAAACGGCATGAGGAACTCCTGAATACAACTGCAACAGTAAAAATACAATTTTCGATGCTGAATGGAGCAAAACAGAGTCGAAAAAGAGAAGAGGAAATTTTGTAAGTGTTAGCTTCATAAAGCCGTAAATGTATCGAATTACTTCCGCTGCTGCTGTAGGGCTACCAGTGGTAACAAAATGAGAACTTTTTAAGATCGCCGTCATACTCGGCGACGGATAAGGATGGAGTAATCGCGACGCTCCATCGCTTGCCAATCGCTCCCGGCAGACGTCGCTTGTCTGTCACCGAATATGGCGGCAATCTTGATGCTCTTTGCGGCTCGCCGTGAAATTGGTAATATTGACTGACCGTCTAAACTGAGTGAATCCATCTGATCACAGATAATACCCCCAACAGTATTTGAAGTATGAGGCAGCCTCCATCGATTAATAGTGCAATCCTGTCCAACCGTAACAAAACTGTTGCCCGCTGCGACATCCACAGAAATACCTGGAAGCAGAGAGTAGATAGTACGTATGGCCAAGCATGCAGAAGAAATTTTTTCTGCTCTCAATACATGGTATAGGCTTAAGGCGACAGTCTCAGCAGGTTTTCTACCTTTGACGCTAATGCTGTAGAACGATGCGCTAGCCTCCTTTGAGAACATAAGAAGTGTAACCGAACACAAAACTAACCTTGGAAAGCCGCTGAAAAGCGACTTGGACGCTTCGAAAGTGGGCGTTCCCTAAAATTTCCGTTAGATATTTGGTAACGCCCACTTCGGAAGCACTTGAGTCGCTTTCTAGCGGCTTTCCAAGGCTAGTTTTTTGTTCAGTCACACTTCTTATGTTCTTAGCTAAGGCTAATCGTTCTACAGCATTGGTGTCAGAGGTAAAAATCCTGCTGAGACTGCTGCTTTGAGGTGAAAGTCAGAATCATCAATGAAAGATGTGACAGTTACTAGCTACAAAAACTCTGCACAATAGATGTGATTCTTCGGATCTTATAATGAAGTCAAAACACACATACGAACTGTTGTAGGTATACATATTCTAATGTGAGGTCTACCGTAGTCAATTACAGACCACCTTTTAGGCGCCAATTTATAGGATTTGATCTGATGTTTTTACGGTTTGACCAGGATATTTGACCAGGCCAACTACTATATAAACCTGACAGTTTCGTATGATTCTTATTGTATTCGGTTCGTCTTCTGGAATAAATCTTCTATATTCGACTCCACTTCAACTGGCGATCAGGATCGACTACGCCGTGCAGCCGACATCACCAAGCAACGTCCCCAACGATGGATGCTGACACTCTACGTGCTATTCTCAGCGCTCAAGCTGCGGCTCAAGCTGCTGCCCAGGAGAAGATGCTGCAGGCCGTCATGAAAGAGATGCGAGGCCTGTTCTCGACGATGGCATCTAGTCCGACGACCGCTCACGCCACATCAGCTGAGTTCGTCACCAACTCTCTATCCGCACGGCTGCCCGAATTCACGCACGACCCGGAGAATGGCTGCACCTTCGACGTCTGGTACAGCTGTTACGAGGACATCATTACGCAAGATGGTGCCACTCTCGACGATGCAGCAAGAGCACGCCTCATAGTATCGAAGTTGGATGCAGCCGCCTATGCTCGCTTCACGAACCATATTCTGCCGAGGAGGGCTGCTGAAATTCCTCTCGCAGACACCGTGAAGACACTGCAAGAGCTGTTCGGTCACAACACGTCAGTCTTCGCACGCCGGTACGCCTACCTGAAAACTCAGTGCAACGGCGAAAGTCTCCGCGACTACACAGGGCTGGTGAATCGACGTCATGAGATGGCCGAATTCAACGCCATCACGGCCGAACAAATGAAATGTCTCGTCTGGATCTGTGGTCTAGCCGCACCCGAGTACGCCGACATCCGCACTCACGCTCTACGCAAGCTGGAGAGCAATCCAGAGACTACGCTGAGGGAGCTCAGCACGGAAATTCAGCAAGTACTCGACATCCGACAAGACGCCAAACTCCTAGGCAGTCCGCCTTCGCCAGCCGTCCCGCTATCCGAGGTCAATGCTGTGAATGTCAAGAAGAGCTACAGCAAGGAACCGCCTTCGCCATGCTTCCGCTGTGGAGGACCACACTGGGCGAAGGAGTGCGACTTCATGGAGAAACGCTGCCATGCATGCAACCGCGTCGGACACAAGAAAGGATTTTGCAAAAATTTCAACAGAAGGAGGACACCCAACTTGAAGAGGAAGCGGAAGAAGGCCAACCAAGTCGTTATCGCTGCCTCCACCACTGCTGACATTGGTCCAATCAAACGCATCTATCGAACTGTGGAGATTAATGGAGCCTCCACGCGCATGCGCCTCGATACGGGCGCCGACGTCACCCTACTGAGCTGCAAGGACTGGACCGCCATGGGCCGACCGAGATTGCTGCCACCGCTATTCACGCTGAAATGTGCAAATGGCAAGAAAATCAATGTTCGTGGCCAATTCAACTGTATATTCACCATCGATGGACGCCAAGGAAGAGGAACCTGCCATGTAGCAGACACTAGCTCATTACTTGGACTCGATTGGATCGCACAAGTCGAGCCGCTCTTCCACCGCCTCATTGGAAGTATCACGTGCAGTGCCATATCCGGATCTACACTGTCTGCTGTACGAACGTCGCTTACCGCACGACTTCAGAAGCAGTTTCCTGCTGTTTTCGCACCAGGACTGGGATGTTGCACAAAATCGAAGGCCTTTCTCAAGCTCAAACCGGATGCAACTCCCGTCTTCCGAAAAGCTCGTCCAGTTCCATACGCTGTTCAGCCGCGGATCACCCAAGAGCTCGACCGTCTGGTGACTGCAAACGTTCTGACACCAGTCGAGCACTCCGAGTGGGCCGCTCCAGTTGTCGTCGTTCAGAAAAAGAATGGAACAATCCGTCTTTGTGCAGACTTCTCTACTGGCCTGAACGACGCCCTCGAGCAGCACCAGCACCCACTTCCGACTCCAGACGATATATTCACCAAGCTCAACGGTGGGAGGTACTTCTCCCAACTGGACTTAGCCGAAGCGTACTTGCAGATGGAAGTGGATGAAGAATCTCGACCGCTGCTCACGATCAACACACATCGCGGCCTCTATCGTCTCAACCGCTTACCTTTTGGAGTGAAGGCCGCACCTGCTATCTTCCAGCAGCAAATGGACACCTTGACAGCAGGATTGGACGGTACGGCCGCGTACCTCGACGACATAATCGTCACCGGGAAGACAATCGATGAGCACAACGCCCGTCTGGAAGCAGTTTTTAAGAGAATTCAAGACTTCGGATTCCGCCTACGCTTGGAAAAGTGTTCGCTATTGCGCACTGAAATCCGCTACCTCGGTTTCATAATCAATGCCGATGGACGACGTCCAGACCCAGCCAAGGTCGACGCAATTCAGAGGATGCCAGTCCCCAAGGACGTCAGCCAACTCAGAGCCTTCTTAGGCTTGGTCAACTTCTATGGAACCTTTGTTCGTGAGCTGCACAATCTACGCGCCCCACTGGATGCGCTCACCAAAAAGGATGCCGCCTATATATGGTCGCCAGATTGTCAGTCTTGCTTCGATCGGATCAAGAAGACTCTCAAGTCCGACCTCCTCCTCGCGCACTACGATCCTACTCTGCCGCTTATCGTTGCTGCAGATGCGTCCAACTACGGAGTTGGAGCTGTGCTTTCGCAAAGATTCCCCGACGGATCCGAAAAGGCTGTATACCATGCTAGTCGTGCCTTGACACCGGCACAGAAGAAGTACAGTCAGATCGAGAAGGAGGCCTTAGCCATCGTTTTTGCAGTCCAAAAATTTCACCGCTTCGTACATGGTCGTCACTTTACGCTGAGGACGGACCATAAACCGCTCATATCTATCTTCGGGAGTCGAAAAGGAATTCCAATCTACACTGCCAATCGCCTCCAACGGTGGGCAACTACGCTGCTGAACTACAACTTTAGCATTCAGCATGTCAAGACGAACGAGTTCGGACAAGCTGACGCCCTTTCACGGCTAATTGGGTCTCAGACGCTGGAGGCAGAAGACAGAATCATCGCTTCTATTGACGCTGACTTTTCCGCCGAGATACTGGATAACTGCAGCCACCTACCGGTCTCATTCAAATCTATCCAGGCTGCAACCCGGGCTGACCGTACTCTGACTCAAGTTATAGATTACATTCGATCTGGAACATGGCCAAAAATGGATCATGACTCACCTCTCTGGCCGTACTACAATCGAAGGGACTCACTATCAACTACTGACTCATGCCTGTTGACGTCAAGCCGTCTCGTGATCCCAAAGTCTCTTCAACGCCGCGTCCTGCAATCGCTTCACAAGGCTCATCCAGGCCAAACGAGGATGAAGATGTTGGCTCGCAGCTATGTGTATTGGCCGTCGATGGATACAGATATAGACATTCTCGTCAGGAATTGTGCTATCTGTGCCCAGCTTGCTAAGAATCCTGTGAAGACCGAGCTCCAATCCTGGCCAAAACCAGTCACTCCATGGGCTCGAGTGCACGCCGACTTCGCAGGACCCCTTGAAGGAAGCTTCTACCTCGTCATCGTGGATGCATACTCTAAGTGGCCCGAGATCATCCAGATGAACTCAATCACCACGTCGGCTACAATCAGAGTTCTGGCAAAAGTCTTCGCG
Source organism: Teladorsagia circumcincta (assembly GCA_002352805.1). Classification (NCBI taxonomy): domain Eukaryota; kingdom Metazoa; phylum Nematoda; class Chromadorea; order Rhabditida; family Trichostrongylidae; genus Teladorsagia; species Teladorsagia circumcincta. The sequence continues at coordinate 92,230 of KZ345706.1, read as the reverse complement.
CAGTTCGGGAACCCGGAAGTGCTGATCACGGACAATGGCACCCAGTTCACTTCAACGACATTCGCCAACTTCTGCCGCCATCGTGGAATCAAACATGTCCGATCTCCTCCCTTCCATCCACAAAGCAATGGCCAAGCAGAGCGCTTCGTGGATACGTTCAAGAGAGGTTTGGCCAAATTGAAGAGGGAGGAACCAACGGCTGACGCACTTCAAGCTTTTCTCATGGCCTACCGGTCGACACCCTGCCCATCCGGACCAAGTCACCTGTCACCGGCTGAAAACTTTCTGGGCCGTCGACTGCGTACTGAACTGGACTTGATGATGCCATCCTCCGAAGACAGTATGGAACGCCGCGACACCAAGATGGAGGACCAATTCAACAAGCATCACGGAGCCAGACCTCGCCACTTCGACGTGGACGATGCTGTCTACGCCAGGGACTATCGCGAAGCGAAAACCACATGGACACCCGGCATCATCGTACGACGCCTCGGCAACGTCATGTATCTCGTACGATGCGGAAAGTTATTATGGACGCGACACGCCAACCAGCTGAAGCCACGCGACTCCACTCCAACACTCAATCAGCTACTGGATGTGTTCGACCTCCCGCTGCACAAGGAACCTACTGCCGTCACCGCTCAATCGACGCTGGACAACGGTACGACGTCTACTCCTCTCAACCCGTCGACGCAGGACAACGAAGCCGCCCCACGTTCGACTCCGCCATCGACGCCGCGACTTCGTCGGACGTTACGGGCTCGTCATTCACCACGCCGACTCATGGTGGATCCGAAGAAGAAATCCTATTCTTCCTAGTTAAAAAGGGGAGGTGTTGTAGGTATACATATTCTAATGTGAGGTCTACCGTAGTCAATTACAGACCACCTTTTAGGCGCCAATTTATAGGATTTGATCTGATGTTTTTACGGTTTGACCAGGATATTTGACCAGGCCAACTACTATATAAACCTGACAGTTTCGTATGATTCTTATTGTATTCGGTTCGTCTTCTGGAATAAACCTTCTATATTCGACTCCACTTCACGAACTGCCATACATTCACTTACCATTAACAGGACCGTTATGAGTTTGGAACGTGGCGAGCCGGTGCCGCCTAGCAAGTGCCCAAACAATCACCTGGCCGTCGCGTGCTCCAGACAAAACAATTGAAGGACGACCTGCAAAGTGAGATAGCTATGAAAAGAAAACCTGCGAAGGGAAGAAGAACGACATGCGGCTGCACTTCCGACGTTTCGCAAAACCCAGAAACAAACATGCATGCGCAGAGCGGTTAGCTCAACCCCGCTGCCGCGTCTAACTGTTCATGGTGTGTAAGAATGTTGCACGCTTCGAAAACGCATTCAGTTTCCACATAGAATGAGGCATACTACAGTTTCAATTGCGGTTATACACCTGGACTTTTGAGAAAAAACTCACCAGGATGCTTGGCGAGAATATGAACGCCTTCAACATGACCGTCAAGACTGGCAACAAAAGGCTTTGCGAATACCCTCTCTAATTTCGTTGCGTTCAGTGCACGAGTATATTCGGTTTGCGCTCGGAAAGGATCCGGAGGCGCATTCCAGTTACGAACCACTGCAATTGTTTGTAAAAACACAGACTTAAAAGATGTAAACTTGATGATTGTCTTTCACATCGTTCACAAATCCTTTCCTAAACTGCATTATTGGAAAACGAAAATGACAACCTACCTTTATAGATGTCTTTGTTTGTTTCTCTCTGATAATCATCAGGATTACGCGATATCATTTTGACCTTCATTTTGGGACCCGAGATGGAATCTGGGACCAAAATCCTTAAAACAGAAGAGTAAACTATTAGAACGAAATATAATCAAAAACATGAAGATAACAACAGTAAAAACTTCAAGAAACCAAAGCTGGTTTACCCTTGACTTTTCGTGGGTGGCGTGTGTTCCTTAGTGACGGCTGCGAATGCACTATAACATTCATAAAAGGCGGCATAGCCGATTTTCCCTCACAATGAATTTGCAAACGTCAAAAAGTCAACTGTTAGTTGGTCATTTTCCGAAAGTAAGGCCGCACATGTAATTTTCGGAACATGGGTCGGGTTTCATACAAGAAAGGAGTGTGACAGTTGCCGCAGTCCACAGTAATCCGATTTTCGCAGAGGGAGGGAGTCTCCGGGGCGCGAGATCGCATAATTAGCTTCCACTTCATACCCACCCCGGAGCTTCATTCGCCTGCGAAAGCTGGATTATTCAGATGGTATGGACTGTCGCACAACAGCCCGCCTCCTCTCCCTATCTTTTCCCTCCGCCCTTCTTCTGAGACCGATGGGTCGTTTTCAATGGAGTTGACGCTGGCTTTTGGAAGACATAGCCTCCCTTTCAAAAAAAAAACGGGAATGTCGTCTATGCAGACGTTGCATTACAATTGACGACGGAAATTAGTAGTTGACAGCACCACTTTATTGCGGTCGTCGTCAAGTGTGGTGTAACGTCTGCATCGTCGACTTTCTCGTTTATTGAAGGGGAGTATGAAGAGGAATGTTATTCTAAAGCTGAGAAAACTTCCAGCCCACAATGAGGCTCAGCTGAAGGCCGATTTTACCATGAAAAAGCAGCTCAATGGAAACTGAGTCAGAGGTGGTCAGTGATGCACGAAAGAAAAAAAAAACCAAAAGTGGCCTAGAACCCGAGAAACGGAACAATTTACTTGCCCGTTGATTTGCGCTCAGTGCTGCCCTCTTCATCGCTAATGCTATCTCCGCTGAATAGTTGGAGACTCAGAACAAGACTACGCGAGGGGGGAGGGCGTATCGGTCCAACTGCGCCAAAGGGAAGGCAATGCCAAATCGCTGGCGGCATACCCCTCGATGCGAATTGCGTGTCGGTCCGCACCCTCAGGGGGTTCGGTTGTTTTCCCACTAGGTAAACTTCCCCTTCTTCGACTTTCGTTCTTAGCGTGGAACCCCCGCGGCTCGAAAGTGCGTGATAACGGCGTTAGGGTCAAACGAAGCTGGCTTCTGGCCACCGATATTGGCGGCCGCTAGTGCATGCGTGTTGCTGATGCGAGCCAGCAAGAGATGCTCTAGACAACTCGTCGGACCCACCCATTCCTTATTTCAAGAGGAGTCCTTGTTTGACGGCTTCATCGGCGGTTATCTTCAACCCTTTTATTTGCAATCAACTCGGCATCCACAGTTTGATTATCGACCACTTCTGTCCCACCAAACCAATCTTGCTTTAAGCTATTTTGAGAAACACCCATGTAGAATGTACAAAATGTAGAGTATGTATTTATTTCAATCATGGTGCCATGTCGCATAGAAACACCATCGAAAAGTAGTGTGGAATATAGGCTTCACGAGTACTTGTATGAGATATGTTGAACCTGTTTTTCTTCGTCCAAGAAAAAACAGTGCCTTTAAGTGCAAAGATCTTCAAAGCATTCTCCAGCGCATGCCGAGCACGGAGCGCCAATGTTGTAAATGGGTCTGCCGACGTCATTGCCTCTGAAAACATTTGGTTTGGAAGATTTTCCCTTAGGTGAGGATCAAGAAACATACCCGGGACTGTACATGCATACAACAAGCTTGAAGTTATTGCATTGGTTT
>KZ345706.1:69504-83516 GCA_002352805.1 Teladorsagia circumcincta | reverse complement strand
AAACCAGTGCAATAACTTCAAGCTTGTTGTATGCATGTACAGTCCCGGGTATGTTTCTTGATCCTCACCTAAGGGAAAATCTTCCAAACCAAATGTTTTCAGAGGCAATGACGTCGGCAGACCCATTTACAACATTGGCGCTCCGTGCTCGGCATGCGCTGGAGAATGCTTCGAAGATCTTTGCACTTAACACACTGTTTTTTCTTGGACGAAGAAAAACAGGCTCAACATAACTCATACATGCCAAGTACTCGTGAAGCCTATATTCCACACTACTTTTCGATGGTGTTTCTATGCGACATGGCACCATAATATCGAAATAAATATATCTGCTCTATATTTTGTGCAATTTTATTGTTGGATGTGGCTCTCAACAAGTGCTGGAAAATGGTAGAAAATGATTACGACTTCGACATATTGTGTTATTTAATACAGATGCATTATCATATTTATGACGAATAACTCCACAAAGGAAAGACGATTAGGTGTGCGTATAAAAGAACATATAGCTGATAAACAGGGAAAATTTGGTCGCACCACTTGGCAAGTACCGAAGGGGAAGTCATGATGCTTGTGACGTTGCACGATATTGGCCTATGAGAGCGATATCGGTGTTAGAAAAACCTTTGGAGCTTTCTAGATGAAGCATCGTAATCCGACCATGAATAACAGGAATAAGTGCATCTCCATAACTGGTGACTTCTTGCCTTACATTCCGCTTTGTGAGCTCCGATCATGGAAGTGTAACGCATTGCACGTACTCATTTTACAAGCAGTGCACAACCGTCCGTCTCACATCCTCTACTCTTCCCGATGCTGAGAGTCCCGATATTGAGTTTACCATTTGTTGGACTTCCACTCTAATTGTGGCTCACGGGGATGAGTTGTAACTTCCGGTAGGACATTATTGATATTTTGAAATGCTTCCATGCTTTTAAAAACGACGAAATTGTCGAAACATCAGGCATAATTAATATTCCACCATAACGAACCTGTCAGGCACAGAAGTAGCAACACATATGAAAATGCCGAGGTCAAGAAAGCCGGACTCGGAGACAATGGAAAGCTGTTGGCTCCCATCAAAGTAATCGCTGGGATGCGCTGTATCTCCATCTGTCAAATAATAGATCTGGTACAAATTATCGAACAGATAGTGAAGAAGGACTTTTGACGTACATGCAGCCTAGGTTTTTTTGCTCGTATACTTGCAATGACTCGTAGTTGGGGCAAAGCTCCTTTATTGCCTCCAAATCTATCCGTAAGTTCGCGGATCATCGGCAGAGTTGAGAAAGTTCGAGGAATTTTTCAATCAGGTTCCTCTCTTATAACTAACGTGCAGAACTTATGAAATAGATGGACGAAGTAACATAACTAATGGTATCTCTAGTATAGCCCTTGCAACGGTTTCTTTTATTTTCTTTCTGTACTGTACCGCAGTAGTTTCTATGTGCGGTTAGGTCCCATCGGATGTCTTACACGCCAGTAACATACCACGGAATGAATGCGTTCGACATGAAGTTTTGCATACAGGGTGCGCCAAAATTATAGCGACAATAAACATATTGCGGAAAAATGGCGATGGTGGAGTTTGTTGCCCAGACTTCGTCTTCGACACATCGTGTTCACTTCGGCTGGTTTCCTTGAAGTGGCTCGCTGAAGCTAGACACCGTATTTGATTAGTTCAGTGCCTAGCTTCAACGAGCTTGAGGACGGAATCTTTGGGTATAGGTTACCCATATTTTCGTGCAAGGCTTATACCTCAGTGTTGATTGCCTTGTCTTAGGCAAGGGTATCGTGTCGAGGACGCGGTCGCAGCAGTACGCTTCCTCTATAATCGGGGTCTTGATGCCTTTTTATAATACCACGCGAAAGGCGGAGGGATACAAGTACCAAGAAGTGACAAATGGTGTACATACAGAAGGCATATTAACTCGAGTCATACGTGCGCGGCTGGAGGATCAAATCATGGATCGTGTACCGTCCAGACCAGTCAAGCCTTCCGTTCTCTCAGAACAGTTGAATAGTATCGGGAGAATTGAAGCTTGGTTGCCTGGGAAGTAGAGAAGAATTATGGACGATACGATGGGATGTCTGAAACGAACAAACGATAACTACGATGGCACTAAAACACCAATAAAACAAGAAATTGCAGCGGTTCACTGCGGGTAATGGGAAAGCCGAGTGCACAGGTCAACGGCCGATTCACCAGCGGGTGATACCTGGATCGAATTTGCTGAAGCCCCACCGGAAACGGTCGAAGTACACCCTTGATGAAAAGTTTCCATTTCCCCTCTTCATAATTTTGGAGCAGTATGTGCTTGGATTAGATGGAGCTCGGTGTGATACCACCAGACAGTATTGAATTGCTCTAAAAGTTTTACACTCGAAGAGACAGGGTCTCTCAAATTTGGTCGAGCCAGCGTCGAAGACGCTAATTTTCATGCGGGTTTTTGCCATACAAAGAGCAAAATATCTGTCCAATTCTATGAATCATATAGCCATGGGCTCTTTCTGATTTGGTGGAGGGTCCCTCTATGAAGTGTCCTGAAACATGCGTATAGAACCTCTGAAAGCCCTCCAGACGTCCCCTGTCGGGATAGTGGAAGTGAGCGAACTCACTTCGACTATCTCGACGGGGGTGATCACTTCACATGGTTGTAAGAGGACTTGCTGCGCGGTCATTTAACCCTTCGACGACCGCGCACTCTAACGTGTTTGGCGCGTGGGACCGCGCGAGATTTTCGTAAAGTGAGGCAGTGGTCCCTTTACAAGTGTTTTTTGCGTTGCATAAGTAGTTTCTAGACCATCCAGTGATTGAGTTTTCGGAGAGGGTTCCTAACTATTCATCACCTGAAGACTTGGAAAATTATCAAAATAGAATGAGGAAAAAAGAAAACTATTGCCTAGGAATTTTTTGCCGTGGCCCGCCCGCGGGCCACACGGTCGTCAAAGGATTAAAAACTAACAACGATGGCCGAGAGACTAGAGATAGCGCGCGAGGGTGTAGACGCAGGCATGCTACCACATTGGATGTGACCATTTCCAGAAATCCTCCGGAAGACTTTTTAGTGATGGCTACATTCAGAGTGCCAGTATGCGCGGGTCAAAATGGAGTGAGAAAAGGAAGTGTAAGAAGTGGAAGAAAAGGTAGTGCACTCGTTCTACGTTGGTAAGCTTTGCAACCTTCGTAGGCTATTCCATTTTTTCTATAACCCTTTCTCCGTCGACGAGAAGTGCTCCTCGGTGCAGTGAGAGCGATGCCGCTTATGAGCCGTCGCACCTAGGGTTCAAAGCAATGTGTGACACAAATGTTGCGGGCAACGTGGTAGTAGCGCCACTCCCACCATGGCGAATCGCCAATGGCTCAGTGGGAACGTTTCACAAGTCGCTGGTAAGGTTGCTGGATCAACACTGCGTGAGGTCTAAGCTTTGCCAACAACGTCGTTTTCAACACCCCTTCCAATGCTGGTCGGGTGATCCCTGGTGCACTGGCAAAAACCTATCTGTGAGTCCATCATCCAGGGTTCAATTCCGAGAATGTCGTGAGTTTCGCAGGTAGTGTGCTGGGACTGACGGTTCCAAGAAGAGTCATGTCCATGGGTCCACGCTCCTCCTTCCTCGTCAGAGGGTGAAAGTCACCACATTTGGTTGCCAGTCTAGGGCACTTTACTACTTCCTAGTACTAAGTGACAAATTGGTGTTCCGGAGAGCGTGCACTTACTAATTTTGTAGGCCATTTATTCCTTCTGTGCTACCTTGTGAGATGCCTTGTGAGGCGGACTAAGGAAATCTGATCCGAAATGTTCTCTCTCCGAATGACAGCAAAATTTTTCTGAAGGTCACTTTATCAAATTATTACGTCTGGCTCGTTTCATGCAAGCGCAGATTTTTAACTTCCAACTAACGTAGCAGCGTGAGACCGGGCCTAAAGCTTGCAACGAGGCCATTTTTGCAATTCTAGCTGAGCGCGTTATTTTGCGTCATTGTGAGACCTTGGCTCTCAAGAGTTCCGTGAGCCTACCCTCTTGAAACAACGGGCTGCCTCTGCCTTGGAACCTGTCGAAGATTTTATTGCTCAACCAAGACTTCAGCCTTACCGTTCATCGTCCATTTCAAGTGTCATCAGGTAGGAAGTTTAGATGTTAGTAAGCCGTGATGGACACTTTGCCCTGATGGTGTAAAGACAACTACTGGCGCACTGCCACACGGGATATCTGGGCTTACAGATTTATTTCATTGTTGTGGTGTTATACTGCATACTAGCACCATCGAAAAGTAGAAGGAATATAGGCGGTAGCGAGTTTTTGGCATGTTTGAGATATGCTGAACCAGTTTTTTTTTCTTCCAAGAAGAAACGGTGTCTTTAACTGCATAGATCTTCGAAGCATTCTCCAGCGCATGCCGAGCACGGAGTACCAATGCTGTAAATGGGTTTGCCGACGTCATTCCCTATCTGTTCGATAATTTGTACCAGATTTATTTGAATTTGATCAAGGCCAAATGCTTTCCTCTGACTCCAAGTTTGTCTTCCTTGAAACCCCAGCAATTTTCGTGCCTGACGTCTCGACAATTTCGTCGTTTTCAAAGGCCTGGGAGTTTCGAAACGTCATGCAATGTTACCAACCCGCTAAATGCAGGCCCAGCCCACCGGAAGTTGCAACTCATCTTCGTGAGTCACAAATAGGGTGGAAGTCCTAAGAGCGGTGAATTCACGTTTATTCCACCAGTATGAGGCCCCTCAGCTTCGGTAACAATACAGAAATGAAGACTGCCGGTTGTGCACTGCTTGTAAAATGTGTACGTGCAGTGCGTTACACTTCCATAATCGGAGCTCACAAAGCGGAATGTAAGGCAAGAAGTCACCAGTTATGGAGATACACTCATTCCTGTTATTCATGCTCGGATTACGATGCTTCATCTAGAAAGCTCCAAAGGTTTTTCTAACACCGATATCGCTCTATCTCTCAGTATCGCATCCAACGCCAGAGCCACAACCATTGACTTTCCCTTCTGTGCTTGCCAAGTGGTGCTACCAAACTTTCTCTTCGTTCACTAGCTAGGTGCTTTTTTAAAAAAAAACCTAATTGCCTTTTTTGGGAACTTTATCGTCAATAAATACGGTAATACTTCAGCACTTAATTAATTCAATATGTATACCGAAGCCGCCGTGATTAGCTTCTTCCATTTTCCAGCACTTGTTGAGAACTACATCCAAGTATAAGGAATGCACAAAATGTAGAGTAGATGTGTTTATTTCAGTTTCATGGTGCCATGTTGCGTAGTAACACCATTGAAAAATAATGTGAAATATAGGCGAATCACGAGTTCTCGGTATGTGTGAGCTATGTTGAGAATGTTTTTCTTCCTCCAAGAAAAACTGTGTCCTTAACTGCATAGATCTTCAAAGCATTCTCCAGCGCATGCCGAGCACGGAGCTCCAATGTTGTAAATGGGTCTGCCGACGTCATTGCCTCTGAAAACATTCGGTTTGAAGATTTTTCTTTAGGTGAGGATCAAGAAACATACCCGGGACTGTACATGCATACAACGAGCTTGAAATTATTACACTGGCGTATGGCACAGCCAAGTTGGACATTGTTCCACCAAGCCATCTAAATTCACTACTATCAGAGTGATTAACGCGCTACAATTAAATTTTCATTGGTGGGCTACAAGACTTTCAGTGATGTTCCGAAACCCACCTTTGTCCATCTCGTCACTACTTGACTTGTTCGGCTGCGAATTGCTTGTGTGAACTGCATATCTGAGGGTATGCCGGAGTTCGCCAATTGACCCCACCAGCTGTTCATAGCCTTAGCGTTTTAATTGGCTTTCTATATCTGTCCGATAAATACCATAATATCTCAAAACTCGTACTTCTTCGGCAGCTTCTGGCAGTCCTCCTGTTCCGCCGTAACTGTAAACGTTCTCCTTGTATCCGGGACGTTCATTGGCTACCTGCACGGTTTCATCGCAAGAATTGGCGTGCGATTGAGCAAAAGATTCAGCTTCGCAAGTGTACCTCTGAAAGTACATATATTAAAAGGCATCATAGTAGCCAAAATCCAGTAGTTTTCCACACCATTAAAGGGTTTTCATCGGACTTAGATCCAGTTTGACTTAAAGGCAGCGACTATGATAATTTGGTGTTGGCCCGATATGACATTGGAGGAGCAGGTGGAGTGCGGGTGTGAACAGAAACCCAGGACATTTCATAAAGAGACCACAGAAGTGAAACCATTATCTGCTCGTTCATTCTGGACAAGTTCACGATTTCGACAGTGACCATTTGGATGAGCATGCAATGATCAAAGGCAAGTTACGATAAATTTATAATATGTAGCTGTTCTGGATGAATTGTGCTCTCGAAAGAAAGGTAACAGGTAGCTATGATATCGCAATTGTCAGCAACTCCACCAGGACGCGAGATATCTTAGAGGCGGGGTCGATTTCAGATTGCCTGCCTGCCTACGTTGCCCGTTCTGCGCATTTCATCGTGGAGGCTAAAGGTCTCCTCCTTTGTTGACGATTTCTATTTTCACTAGCTCACGAAAATCTCTGATGCCACCCAAATTATCGTACCCACTCCCTTTAAGGATCGGATGAACGTGTGCAGATGTGTGGCCTTTGGTAGGCATTCATCACGAATTTTCCCACCACAGCCATTCTAACATTGTGCAACTTAGTGCAACTCATTCTCCTTTGAAAGATACAAGAAATTTCACCATGCGGTACATGTTAGACGCGGGGGGTGCGAGACCACCATTTCCATTGGCTTCACTCTGTCCTCTCGCCAAGCTGCCTCTGAAAGAGACAAAAAATTGTGTTGACCAGTACTTCTGGAAATAAGAATCCCTGAGGCAGGCTGCGAATACCTCACCTGCGCAAGTTGTGCTGGTCTAGGAATCTTTGTCTTATTGTAACAGGTAGCTGCGCGCTGTCACAATTCACCACTGAAAAATATTTCTGATAGTTAAAGTTGTTTCAATGCACTGAATAAAGTGCCGATAGAGGTTTACCTTGTGAAGCGTTAGGAGCAGCGGTGGTGTTGACTGGTGGTACGGGCGTGGGAGGGGGAAGAGTAGTGGGAGCAATTGTGGTGGCATTCGCTGTACCGTTTCCTGATGTGGTGCCATTGCCTGATGTGGTGCCGTTGCCTGATGTGGTGCCATTCCCGGAAGATGTTCCATTCGTTGTAGCCGTTCCGTTTCCTCCACCTCCTGTAGTCGTGCCGTTCCCTGGAGAGGAGGATAGTTTTCGTCGCTCTATTGTTGCCATTGTACTGGTGTACTGATGTTTTAGATTCAACCTGGAAAAGACTTACCCTGTCCCCCTATGCCTACGAAGTACGAGAAGGAGAAAAGCACCTGAAAAAGTGAATCTCGACCGAAAGCTGAACAGAAGGGCGATTCCCCAAGAAACATCGTTCTACAGAAGAATACTTACGAAGAGGAGGACTATCCCGGAGGGAGCCATGACGTCTGGTGTGTTGATTCCTGTGGCCTAGTTTTATAGCATCCATTTTGTTTTGGTTACCATATGGTTATTACCATATTGTACATTTATGACTAGTAGCGTTAGTACCTGTGCAATTTGCATGTTTCAGTCAACATACTCGATTCTTGCATGAATATTTCCTGGTGTGATGTCACTTCAAACATATTCATTGGTATTCCTTTCAAACAAATCAAATCCTTTTTGATAGCCCACGTCACATACGAGTGGTCGACCGCTCAGGTCATTCCACTGCTTCAGGCCTACTATGAGTTTCTGGATTTGTATTATTCATAATAAATTTTTTCCTTTTCAGGAATTCGAGCTGCTTACGCTTTTCTACGCTAACCTTGTTTTGGTGATGATTCGATTTCTTCGATGTGGATTAAAACGATGGAAGCAAATCGATCGACTTTGGTCGAACTTTTCGAAGCTCGGCAAATCCAGTGGCTAGTCTATTCGCGACATAGTGGTTTCTGGCAGAATCGTAGTGGGTCCGAATCTTGAAGATTGCACATCAACTAAACCGAATGTCATTGTGTAAGTCAAATCGTTTCAGAACACAATGAAGTTAAGAATCTCGACCTGACTTCCTCAATGACATCCGGATTACCGATGTACAAGTTGACCTTTTTACCGTATCCGACGGGTATATACCAATTGACCGCCTTGAAGCAATGGAGGCTCATTTGGCTAGTACGTATTTCGATCTGAGATTTCACAATCCGAGGGCCTAATATGCTGGTCCAGTTGTGACCACCTCCTCATACCAAGTACTGTGAGTGCAGCACCTTGCAGGCGCAGCTCGGAATCCTATGCGGTGACTCATGTTGTACTTTCAGGGCGTGGCGATGGAGCGACGAGCTTCTGCGTGGAGTCGACGTGCCTCTCGGACCGAGGACGCTCGGATCCCGACCCGTTGCCATCTCTTGGGCGGAGCTGTGCTCCTTTGAGGACTAGTGATTTCATTCACGTGGTGCTTACTCTCCTGTCTATGTCTCCCTTGTATCGATAATGAGCAGTACAGAATGATGGCAGGAGTTCGTAGATTTATCACTATCAGCAAGCGCCATATCGGTTGCTCACGGTATAACTTGGTCTATTAAAGTCCTTGCTAAGCAAAAAATATTCTCTCCGAAACTTTTTGAGGAGAGTAATTGTGACACGAACTTGTGACCTTCACTGTTAGACGATATGATGAAAACTAATATCCCAACGGTAATGTCCCATCGATTCATCCAGTTTTGCCAAATGTTACGTTAGGGTCACGAAACAGCGATCACATTGGGTTTTATAGGGGATTACAAGGGACGCGAGGGTGCTCATTAGTACGCCAATAATGAAAAAAACAGAGAAATACGTCAAAAAGCACGAAAAGGAACATCTCTTCGTTCGAAGACCGACAGCGGTCAAAACGGCGGACGTATGGACGAGTGTACCGCAACGTTTTTAGTGGCACCATGCCAATTCATGCTCCAGTCCAATTACTCCAGTTGTGCTGCTGCTGGCAACACAGCTCGTTCAAGTCACCAACCGAACTGGTTCGTTTTAGGGCGTAGTGCTTTCGGAGTCTTGCTCAGCAACCAGCTTACCCTTCATCTTGAAAGCGCCACACCTCGCTCCTTTGGCCCAACTGCTCCATGTCGCGCAGATACTTCTCCAATATGCTCCCTATGTGTCATAATCGCTTACTTTGGATCTGTCATTATCATAATCTCGAGTAGCCACCCTAAAACGTTTCGACACAATTTCAGAGATCAGTATTTGAAGTGCTACCGAGTTAGTCGCTCCAGTTCTGAACCATGGGTTATGGTAACATCACTAATATGCATTCATGTTATTGCATTACTGAGCATGTGCCCTATGTCGTCATAACTTCCGCATCATAACAAAACGAGGTATAAAACCAGGTACCAATCTTTGTATTATACCAGACGTCATGCCTTCCGCTGAAACTTCGCTACTCGTAAGTCTTTCTACCTTTTTATCGCCAGACCTCACAATACTCCAAGCTACCTTTTCTACGTTCAGATCCTTTTCTCGCTCTTCGGAATTATCTGCAGCCAAAGTAAGTTTTTTCTCAGTTTTAATGAATAAAAATACAAATACTAGTTAAGCAGATCGCTGATAACGCAGTGATAAGTTAGTGATGGGCTGGAGTTAGGTAACTGCAAGTGGCATACTTACCATTCTAACACTTGGGGAACAAACTTCCCTAGGATGGCCGAACTTTGCTCTTTCGACAATTGCCTAAAGACATACACCACGAAGCAGCTTCTGTGATTGTTGCGCACGGGAATGAAAGCGTAGGTGTGAAAGGGGCTGCTAGACACGAAAAAAAGTGCACCGCTTCCTGGAAAAAAATCAGGCCTACTGCTTTTTTGAGTTCGGCTTTGCTAGGGCAAGAAACACAGAGCGTGGAGAAGAGGGTATAAACGATAGAACACACTGGTTGAGAGGGCACAGACACGCACACCTTACTAATGATAAAAATGAAAGAGTTCACAGCGGTTTTGGGATTGCCCCAGTGAACGTGTAGCTTGTCGCGCATTTTCGAGAGCGGACGGAACATCTACGACTTCGAATGGCGGCTTCATCCCACCAGTAAGCCATGCCCGGTCGAAATCGTATCCAAAAGTTATTTACGATTTCGACTGAAAGGAAGATGCATGGCACATCAAAGAAAACAGTGGTGGAGTACATCCGCCTTCCTGTTTGAAATAACGATAGTGTTGACACAGTCTCTAACAAGCACTTAGTGGTAGCGGAAGGAATCATTACAGCTACATCTACTGCTTCATCTTCTGCTTCATCCACTGCTTCTAGTACAGCTACATCCACATCCAGTAGCACATCTACGACGACAACTACCACCACAACTACTACTGCAGGTAAATCAGAAGAGTTACTACAGTTACCCTTTGTACCTGTGGTCACGTAACTCCGCGCTACAGACTCTACAACACAAGTGACGACGGCCTCCAGGTAAATTTGTTACCGACTAGTTTGCAGTGATAGCTGACAGTTGACAGATTATAGCTGTAGTTGGTGACAATTGATAGATACAACTACAACGGGTTAGTCATTCCGTTGGCGGAAAACCATAACATTTTGTAGAGATTGCCGTCAATTGCGTTGTAAAGTCTGCAGCGGACGCGCACCTGGAGGACGTATACAGGGGTCACCCTCACTGTCGTCGTGAACATCCGAATGTACTGTTCCAGGAGCATACTGCGACAGTACTCAACTAGCTCAGCAAGTACGACAGAGATTCTTCGAGAAGCATAATTTACTCAGGTGAGCTACGTAAATTCATAAAGATCGGGATACTCACTCTAATCATCCGGAAAAAGGGCTTGAAATGGAAAGCACGGTCTGTTACTACTACTCGTGATCGCTTTGTTTTCCAGAGGCAGCTTAGCTAGAGGACAAACTGAACAAAATGGAAATTTTGGCATAGCACCACCAGCGACGAACATGTACCGCATGGTAACAGTTTGAACTATGTTTTTAAAAAAAATTCTGCTTCCAAATTTCCTGCGGGTTCCTGAGAACGTCTCCATTCACCATTATGCACGAATAGTCTGGTTCTTCATGTTCTCCTAAGTGTCTTCCAAGATCGGACTTGAAACTATTCTGAACTACTTCCAAAGGTTAGATGTCTGCCAAGAGGTCCATCGCGCGGAGACGGAAGAGACGCAGATGAGGCAAAGGACGAGTCGCAGCGCGTGGTTTGAGATATGAGACGCAGTGTGTACACTTTATTTAACCTGACGCCTAACCGCTACAGTATGCACTACGACTCGCCCATTACATGATTTACGAATCAGTTCTCGTTGGCCTCTCGAAATCCAACTTTCTATTGTATTCTGCAGCATCATCCCAGACGGGGCATACATGAGAGCTCCTTCCTTCAATTCCTTTACCATACAAGTTATTCGATGCCTTTGTCAGTGTAAAGATTTCCAGAGATATAGCTGCAATGCTGAATCGTACGCTCAACAGCATGCCAATACTTGTGATCAGAAGGTTCAGCCACCAGAGGCGCGCCCAGGATACAAGGAGAACATCTACAGTTTCCAGGGAGGTGGAAGTCAGGCAGATGCTGCTGAAGCTGTGAGTTCAGCCGTGGTGTTCTAGAACTGTTTATTTAATTTGACACTCCATTCTTTTGGCAAATAGCACTAACAATAAGTTTGAAGACAAGTCCAATCAGATTGAGAAGGCTACCCTACAAATGAATAGCACGTAATAAGTTGAGTCGTTAAGGCCACAAACAATTGGTGGAGTCAATTGGCGAGAAACGGGATGAGAACGGACATGCTGTTCACGTACAATGTTCGTCATCGAGAAACGCGAAGAGTGACAAAATGGGCAAAGGTGAGCTAAATTGAAACATAAACGAAATAAAAATTTATTCTACGCTCCTCATTTGACGGGAAGTGGGGACTTGTGAAACGCTTAACAGTTGCAATTTTCTAAGAAGTTACTAAAATAAGATATGACAGAGAGTAGAGCAGTAAGCAAAGTGGGTAGAACAATCAGGCCGTTAACAGATGGGCCCTTATTTGGGTGAAGGTGAAGTTCCGAAGACTCAATCGATCCACCCTGAAGAAGCGCAAGGCTTGCTTGACTTTGGCAAAATTCGAACCAAGATTAGGCCTTTAAAAATGTAAGTAGCTCCAGCTGCCACTAGAACACCTCAAGATCTTAGTAAATACTCGACTAGCGGGATTTTCTCACTTCTCCCATAGCCCAACAGCCGGTTTTTAGATGGCTTGGTGGAACAACGTTGAAGTTGGCTGTGCTGTTCGAAGCTGCAACGGTTTTCAGTTTGTTGTCTGTATGTATCGCCCAGGGTGAGTATTTTTAGCAGTTGCTGTCCCCCCCCCAAGTTCTCAAAAGGAAACTTCCAGAGGCAACAACGTGGGTGAGCGCGTATACGACATAGGCGCAGTATGCTCAGCATGTCCACGCGGATGCATTGACGGTCTTTGTTCGCAATGAAGTTTCTTTTTGCCTGAAAAGAATCTAATAATAAAGTATTTGAATTACTAGTAACTTGTCACCGGCGGTTTTTGGCCCTACTTTCAGAGAGTGTTGTGCTTTCTACGAACTGTAACGAATCATGTTGAAAGCAGGTGTCGTGCCAGCCTTACAAGTGGATAGGAGATTGCATCGGCGGACTCCTTGAAGCGCAGTAAAACGTGGGATTCCAATGAGTGCCACAAGATCTCAGAAGGGAAGACGCGTGCGCTGACGAAGGCTCTGACGATTAGCGTCCAAGTGCCTGCAGCTGTAGACTTGGCCTGCTTCCGTGTGCCCGTAAGAGACAAGCGGACTGCAAGGACCGAGTGCCTGCTAGGTGCGAAGGGTGTCGATCTGCCAAGAAACAAGAAGAATGTTCAAAAGACTGTAATCAAATGGCAGGTAGGTTCAGCATATTGTGCGCGGCGTAAACTGTATCAAGGGTTTACTGTTAGTAGAGAGTACATTATACCACTTCTTGTCGCCAGTCGTGAATAAGCATATACTAATACTAATAATAAAGAGTGCCCAGTAAAACCAATGAACATAGAGAAGGAAGGGAACAAACGAGAGACGTCTACATTGTGTGAGAAATTTAAACCCAATAGAGAAATCAACCACGATCGCATGATTACTTAAAGGCTAAAGTCGGGCTCAACGCAGGGGATCATGGGGATTCGAACTGTGTGTAGAAGTGCGAAATGGACGACAAAGGGGAAAAAACGAAAGGAAACCGTAGACAACGCCGTAAACGGAATTCCCTCCCCCATTAGCAGTGAAGGAAGCTGGGTTGGAAGAAAGGCACGTCCAAACGAGTTTCCGAACATGCCAGCCGTTCTGTCGGTTGATACGGCACTCATCCCAGCTGATTTCACACGTCATGCCAGCCACGCTTCACTTCCGGAGGTGGGCGGTGCTGGATTGGCCGGTTGGCCTTGAATTGAAACCGAAGGCACCTAGTGCTTAAAGACTCCTTAGAGACAAAGGTCGCGCTCAGCCGCTCTACGGAGGTATTTTCCGCATCAGGAAGTCGTATGTGAATAGTTGCACACATTGCAGCAACCTCCTAAAGCGAAATGCGCTGTTAAGCACTAGGTGCCTTCGGTTTCAATCCAAGGCCTCCCGGCCAATCCAGCACCGCCCACCTCCGGAAGTGACATAACATGTGAAACCAGCTGGGTTGAGTGCCGTATCAACCGATAGAACGGCTATCATGTTCGGAAACTCGTTTGTACGTGCCTTTCTTCCAACCCAGCTCCTTCACTGCTAGTGGGATACGGGGTTCCGTTTACGGTCTTGTCTACGGTTTCTTTTCATTTTCTACTTCTACACACAGTTCCAATCGCTATGATGCCCCACATTGAGCCCGACTTTTGCCTTTAAATGTCCGAACAAGAAAAAACCACTTGCATTACATTACACAGAAAAGAGATGCGAACACCTTGTTAGTAACCTACGATGGAATCTAAAATGTAAGAAGTAGATGAATA
>KZ345705.1:98419-115392 GCA_002352805.1 Teladorsagia circumcincta | reverse complement strand
GCCTTCAAACAGGTGATGCTGATACTCGGTACCTCAACTGCTGACATAATATGAAATGGTGAGAGCATTGCCCCTATTACAACAAAAGCAACGTAAAAACAACAGGAGACGTAGAAATGAGGCTTGTTTACTCCACCGTTCCTTATTTTTGAGTAGAATGTGGCAGTGCGAAGGTAACATAAATAGAAAACAGTGAGTATGCGCGACGTGTTCAGCGGTATATAGCACGGCAACTTTGTAGGCTAGATCGTCAGCTTCACAATTAGGATTGAGCAAGAGCTTACTCTTCGACCTATTAACAACAATTACTGAATTTCAAGTTCACTGTGTAGCCTTTGTATCACCATCAATTTCTAACACATTTCATTTCAAATACCATAACATCAATAGTAAATTTGCGCATGGCCAAGGTACACAGAAAACCAGCTTTTAGTATACGATGTCAAGCGTGTGTCGCGCTCCGTGACTTTCCTCAACCATTGGGGCGTGGCCGCGACGGGCTCGGCAGAGTCGGTTGTGCTTCCGTTGTGCGGGCGGCTACGTTGCGGCCGCAGTCATATGCTTGCGCAAACTTGTTGAAAGGCGTTGGAAGGCCACGAGCAACGGCGGAGCACTACCGACGCAGGCGCTCTCGCCGCGGCCACGCCCCAACGGTTGAGGAAAGTCACGGAGCCGTGTGTCGCGGAATCAGCACCTGCGCAGCAAAGGGTTGCATTTGAAGAAAATACTCACAATGGGATTGATTTTTATGAAAGCGAAGGATGAGCAGTGCAAAGGGTAGAGAAGGGTCAGGCCACACGACATGTGGCGCTTTTGTGATGGAAATAGCCATTTCAACACAATGATTGGGTGGGAAAATGATCGAACAGCATCTACTTACCTTACCCTTGAGTGTGAACGTCGTGCTGCGCGGCTTTCTTCTCAGGAGTGCTTTCCTTACTAAACCGCTTTGAAAGCTTACTAATTCCATCTTTTGCTTTCGCGTTCCGAGTACATATTATTGGAAGGATCACATTTGAAACAACTACGAATAGTATGTTTACGAAGGCGACCTGTTGCAACGGCCATCGAAGCATCACAGACGTCGTCAACTCGTCCACGCGACCTCTATCCTGACAGTAAGTTTGTCCAGATTAGAAATGAGCGGAAGAGAAGAGAACCGATTTTCGAGTTTCTGACATGCTTACTTCGCCGACCTGATGTACATGTTGCCGATGCTGCCATGTACTCCTGATCGCGTTGAACGTGTTGGGCAAAAGGTTCTTCAGTTGGGCAAAAAGTTGACAGCTTCCCCCCAGAGAAAAGGTTGGCTGGTTTGAAAAGCAGATGAGCGCCCAAAACACATTCCATGCCAAATGTAGTACATGTCCCATCAAATGTAGCCACCCTGCTTTCGATCTTTCTACCAAGGAAAAGAAGAGTGAACTGCTGTGACTGTGTGCGATGACTCACGATGGAAGTGTTGAAAGTGACGGACATCCTTCAGCATGTATCGGGTTGTTAAAACTTCTTGCCGTCCTCTACACTCCCAGTTTAGAGCTTTATTTCTGACAAAGTTTTAGCAGACTGCTACTTGCATATTACTAGGAAGCGCGATTTTGGCTGGCTCTATCAGATGGTACCAGGGTCAAAATTGGTCGAGGAAATGACAACGGCGCGTCGAAGATTGTGGTTCTCTCGCACCCGCGAGCCGTCTGTGCTCTCCGCGCGTACATTCACTCTCGACACTACTCCTGCACAGTTAAAGTCATGATCGAAAAATTCCTCGACCGCTATACATCCTGCTTGTACTGTCGGATTTGCTCAACTATGTACTGCTCCCATTTTTTCAAAGGCCATGAATACTACATGCTCAATAAGCGAATCCGAACGATTTCTTCCAACTCCATTCAGGGCAGAAAGGAGCGGAATCGGCTCATGATATAAACCCCGAAAAGTCGAGGAGGGCTGCAAAAACCGCGGCTCCGATGAGCCGTGCCGTTTTCTTCCTTCCTTTACCCAATAAAAGCGACCCGTTTTCCATTCAGGTTCTTACATGTAAGTGTATGTAGAATAGCTCCTTAACACATTGACGACAGCGCGTGTTTTGGCTTTTTGGCCACGTGGGGCAAGGGCAATTTCGCCAGCGCGGCCGCCGCACCTCGTACCCGTAAATTTTGTATGATTACTTCGGAAAGCAACAATGGTACAAAACCATTTCATCACTAGCCAACGCATAGAAGGTAATCGATGATATACTGGCGAAATCCCGATCAAAAAACGTGTAATGGCAATGAAAAAGGGAATTTCAGTCATTTTCTCTGTAAAGGCGCCAAAAGTGGCTTTGATGTAGTCGTGCCGAGTGGAACATATATTTTTCTAACCTTTGGGCTTGTTTTTAGTTCTACTACTCTTTTCATTGACATGTTCGTGAGAATAGGAAGAAAACAAGGAATAGAGCGAGCTTCCAATTCTGCTGCGCTTGAAAAACTTCTCCTGAACTGGAGCATATTGACCATAAAGTGAGCCATGCAGTTAACAGTTATGTTATGCTGTAACCCATAGCATAGAAACAAACAAATCGGGAAGAAGCAGCGCATGCGTTAGAAAGAGGGTGAGCAGAGTGAGAAGCGCAAACGCGTCCCACTGTCGTCAACGTATTAATATTAGGTCGGTCCATAAGTCTTGCAACAAATTACGTTTAAAGCCACAAAATCTTTTGGAGACCTCCGAAAATTTTGCAACATGCTTGCTGAGGTAGCATCACCTTTTGCAATTCCAGCCTCTTCCGCTACTTGTTAGAGCTATTACACCGATTCCGTAGGAAGCTGTTCGTGCCCTCAATTTTTCACGAGTACCACTCGGAAAATCCTGCAAGTCATGCCACACCAAGGATTGACCATAGGATGGGCGAGGGCACGCTCTCTCCATCCGCGGTACACCGGCGCTCAATCTGCTCATCTTTGACTTTTTTATTTAAAGATGATCAACACTCCAACCACCCGGTGACTGGTAGTCACGAAGCTCTAACTGACTGTGTTGAAAAGGGATCTGGCCGGAATATCGATCATTTGCCAGAGCAATTCTGATGTGGCAAGGAGACAGTACCGTGGAATCTCCAAAGACTTGTGAAGATCCGGAAATATAGAGTTTGTATCCCACATGCAATGAACCCGGATC
This sequence comes from Teladorsagia circumcincta, assembly GCA_002352805.1. Classification (NCBI taxonomy): domain Eukaryota; kingdom Metazoa; phylum Nematoda; class Chromadorea; order Rhabditida; family Trichostrongylidae; genus Teladorsagia; species Teladorsagia circumcincta. The sequence goes on along the minus strand of KZ345705.1, from coordinate 112,233 downwards.
AGCTCCAAACACGATCTGACATCGTCATGTTTAAGACGACTGACTATGGTTTCTTCCATTGACCATCCATCGCACTGCAGCTGATGAGGAAAGGCTATAGTGTGCTAACAAATAAACAAGTGGCCATACTCTAGCTCAAACACTTTGGGAGTTCTGTCTGCTGAAGTACACTCTCGTCCAAGTCAGGCCTTCCCGGATTTTTACTGGAATACGAGAGGAGTTAAGCACTGGTAACTCCTATACGGCGATGTTACAGTCAGCAGTGAAGTCGGCTCTCCACAGCTCGATTGCAACACATTGACCATAAAAGAAAAACAAGACGAAGTCTACTCTTTCGCGTAACTGCTGAACCACCCTTTGACCATGAAAGAAAAACAAGACGAAGTCTACTCTTTTGCGAAACTGTTGAACCACCCTTTGCTGAGAAAATCCAGGAAAAATTGAGGACTCTAGGCCGAAGAGTTTTTTCCATATTCACGTTATAGCCCTGACCTCGTGCTACCAAATGCCCACCAAATTCCCTCTCGAGACCACCTGCTAGAGAAGAAATCTTATTGTTACCATCACGATGTCCAAGTCGACACATACGCCCAGCAAGGGCTGCCATAAATCGGTCGAGTGTTTTTTTGGACGCACCTGAGCCGTCGACCGCATAAACGACCGTGCAAAAATGGTCTAGCTGGAGCACTGAACCATGCGACGGACGTCCCACTCGCTAGACCTCTTATCAATTCACTGCGAACTATGAAGTTGTGTTTGAGCAGAGATATACACATTTGAACTACAGAGTCCGAAACGGCAAGAACTTTCATTGCGACTTAATATCTAGTATTCTGGTGATGCGCACTTGAGTGATGCCCTTTCTGCTCATGGAGCAAACATGCGATCCCAGCATTAGATACGTGAATCGCAATTGGTTCAAGGCAGGATGAATAGCGGTCGAGGAATTCTTTCACCATGGCTCTCCCCGTGCAAGAGTAGTGTCGAGAGTGAATGTCCGTGCGGAGAGCACAGACGGCTCGAGGGTGCGAGAGAGCGAGGATCCTCGACGTGCCGTTGCCAGTTCCTCTGCTGATTTTAACCCCGGTTCAAGGCAGTGATTGGGATGTCGATCCGGTAGCAATTTAGGGCATCTATGGTGGAACGGCGCTCTAATCACATCCTGCAGTCCTCGCCAAAGAGATTTCAGAAGGATTTGTTGCAAATAGTAATTTTGTGAATTGAGCACAACTGCTGTGATTGATGTTAAGCTGTTGTCTCGCTGGTACGTTTGTTTTTTATAAATGTCTCACTGCATAGGAAACATGCTCTTCAGCACTGTCACACCCACAAAACTCGTCGAACTTTGACAAAACTCATCTAACTTCAAGGCTGGACGATCCCTCGTGGCCTACATTTGTTGCTTAGAAACAATTAATACTTCCAACCAATATCTTGTGAGCTAGTTTCACACTGTCTGCAGAACATGACTCAACGATTGCTGCCTCTCTTTGTCGGCCTCTCCGGAAGCGTCGTGTGGCTTGCATACATTTGTGAGAGGCATCTTCCGTCATCTCAAATAGCTCAGATCGTTATCAAAATAATACTCACTATAGGCTTAGCAAGCTCTTCGACCTTTGTATGGTTTACCATTCTTCACTGGGGAATCCGTACTTGAATATTCATGGTTTTACCTTACCCGTTACAAGGGGGAGACAGCAGATCCTTACCTTTCGTGAATATGAAGCAACAACTGGAGCTAAATTTTTTACTGTTTAAAGAACATTAGCACGTTCCGAGAATTTTTTCGGAGCTGGTTTTATGAGTTCTTTCAAATGTATCGCAGCCAAAGCTGTTCTCGTTGGGCTCTTGATTTATTGTATTACATATCAGCACCCTACTGCAAATGATTTTGTAATACTTATCACACGACTGCTATGCAGTGTACTTCAATCAATAAATGATTAATGACAATGAATGTATATGAAGCGTATCATGTTCGATACGCTCAGCTTATCATGATTCTGTAGAATTCATATACAGGGATTGCAGCGATTAGGCGTCAGGTTAAACAGAGTGTGCCATACTACGTCTCATATCGCACAGCACGCGCTGCGACTCGTCCTTTGCCGCGTCTGCGTCTCTTCCTTCGCCGCGCGGTGGGCCTCTTGGGGGGCGCTCGGATTGGTCATTTGGTGTCGATAAATCGTTGTCCCTTGATGCATCTGCTGCTCTTCCTTCGCCGCGCGGTAGCGCTTGGGAGACACCCCCACGTTTCGCTTGCTCTGTTCACGAAATTCCGGCAGGCACAATTGCTATTCTTCAACGCACAATTTATCGTAATACCACCGGGCTTCAAGAAAGGCTATCCAGTGGCGCAAAACACATAATGGATACGCAGTCACAAGTATTGTCAACCGTGCGTTGCGCGAATTCCAAAATTTTACGATCCCCCCACATTTGAAGGATATCAGTACGACCCCTTCGTAACTACTTATGTCTTTTTACATATTTGATGCCCGTCATCGGTGTATGGGTTGCCATCGACATGGAAAGGTGATGGGCAGTGGGAAGTTCGCGAGCTTCGTCTCGCTCAGAGGGCAGGAATCGAAGCAACATGAAACTTGAAATTGAATAAAAGTAGTTCCCAACATTCTGCATCAGTCAACCCTATCGTTGGTACTTCTTGGAATTTTTTACGACCCCCCCCCTTCATGGACAATTTGGTACGACCCGCTGAGACCCAAAAAAACCGATAGGTGTATTAATAGGTGCAATAACATAAAAACTAGAGATAGCAAAGGAATGGGAACAGGTGACGGACGGGGTATGAAGTGTAGACGAATTTTTCTTTGTTAAATTTCAGGCATTTCAGAAGATTGTGGTGGATTTTGAATCAGCGAAGCTGAGCCTTTCTAAGTAGAGATCATTGATCTCAAGCAATTTGAAATGAATAAGTTATCAGGCAAGAAATAAAATTGCACCACAATTTTCACCTTCCTCTTTCTAGCGCTATAACTTCCTTCATATTCAAGCTTTTGCGCCGAAGTGATTTGATTTGGAAAATTCAAATCAATCTCTCTCCAATCGTGTCTAATTATTCTTCCAAAGTTGATTTAATAAAAATTTTGCACGTTGGAACTTTTCTCTGTGCTACGACTTTTCGACATTAAAGCGGTCATAAGTTTGTTCAAGGTCATTCATTTGGGTGGCTGAAAGCGGTGTGACAATATACATGATTCAAGCTTTCTAAAAAGTACATGAACGTTCTTGAAAAGTCAGCAATTCAAAAATTAGTCCCGTTGGGACTTTTTTGTGGGGTTGCGGAACTATTTTTTTTGAAACGGTGACTTCTCAACTTTCAAACGATCATAGCTTGTTCAAAGTCATTCCTTTGGGAAACTGAACGCGGTATGACAAACTACAGCATTGAGATTTTCTAAAAACGTGAAGTTTTCTAAAAAGTACCTAAACGCTCCTGAAAAGTTAGCAGTTTCAAAGATTAGTCCCGTTGGAACTTTTTTGAGAGGCATTCTTCAAGCCATTTCCTCTAAAGCGCGGGTTTTTGATTTGTTTTTCGACTTCACTGGCCGTAAGTTCCCTGGAAAGCAATTTCCAGTTAAACATAGGATGTGTTAGAAAGCTTCGAGCATGCACTGGCAGTGGCATACCTGCCTTGGCGTGCGCCATACCTCTGCCGCGCTTCTGAATCGCTGATTCGTTTGAAAGCTAATTTAGAAAGAAGCGTTGGTTTGGAGATGCTGTAGTATAGTGCTGCTATTTCTGCAAGTCTTCCTGTTCATAACTGCGTCTATGCGTGGAGACTACACCCTCCGACCACCATCAATGGTCAATAGGGACAATACCAAGAATCCCACTGCCGGCCACGGAAGGGGGTACGATCCCCCACCAAAATCTTAACCAAGTACGACTCCCTCGTTGGTACTTGTCCCAACATAGGGTTGACCCTGATCGCAGCGCGTGCTGTGCGATATGAGACGAAGCATGGGACACTCTATTTAACCTGACGCCCAAGCGCTACAGTATGCACTGCGACTCGTCCTTTGCCGCGTCTGCGTCTCTTCCTTCGCTACGCGGTGGGCCTCTTGGAAGTCACTCGTCGGCCATCCCCTTCCCAGCATCCAGCATAGCGGCCCTGTCCTAGTAGCATTTTGGCATCAATCATCATTGGCCACACTTAGCGTGTGGATGGGACTATTCGCTGCCACATCTTGATGTTCGCTGTCGAAACAGAAAAAAAGAGATTTCATAAAGCAAGCACGCACACCAATGGAGATAGCAGGAACTCCCGCTCCTACGCCCAGCAACATCTGCGCTTTCCAACTTACGAAAACAGCATACCGACTTGTGGACGCAAACCCAATCTTGACAAGAACGAAGTTGACATAAATGACAATTCCGTCGAGCCAAACATGTTGGACGGTTCAAGTGCTCGTTGTCTTGAAGCCCAAATCAATTAAAATGAGCGCATAGCTTTGTTCCATGTACTGTTTTTTTTTCATGAAAGGAGCAATTGTGTGAAGATTTACGGAGAAACCTTGGCACACGCAACAACCATGGGAAATTGATCCGTGTACACAAGAGGTGCCGTGGGCCTTAAAACGACAAGCATATGATGGCTAACATCGAAGCATTGCTGCAAATAAACGAATACGGGGAGGAGATTGAACGGAAAACGTCTGCATCGAGGTCCACGTTGACATTACCACCACGTTATCATCGACTTGAACCGTTCACGTGCGCAATGTGTGCAATTACTTCTTAAACTTACGAGATGTGAGGTAAGACGATTAGGATCACGCCAAGAGTTTTCCAAAGCTACACGATGCTGTTTGAATCAGTAACAATGCTTTCTCAGGGTGTCGTATAGGAAAGGTGGTACCGAAACATTCTTCCTCTTTCTTCCTGTGGAACTTTGTTCCTGTGGAAGATAGAAATTTCGGCACTGTTACCATATTACTGTCCCGAGATCAAAATTTCATTTTTCGTCGAAACTTTGCCTATAGAGGTTATTCGAAACCCTGGTTCTGGACATGATATTCATTTATGACAGCATCGCAACAATTCGACGCCGGTGTTGTGAAGGCGCTATCGCCCCCTTGTCACGACGGCTATTTTCACCAAATTTGGTGTAAAATGATATCAAGGGATGATTTGGTGACCGGATGGTATCCTACTTTTTACTGTTTGAATTCGTCTAGAATGGAGAAAAGTATACTTAGGGAGGGGGAACTCCGCAGGAGAGGATGGTGATGCTCACCTATCCTTGAGTAGATATAAGTGATTGAAATATAATCTATTACCCCTTCGGTTAGTAGTGGATTCGCCATGTCACCGAAGATTCCGTGTCGGTTTGGTCGGAGGACTCGGAACCAAAGCTGGTGGAGACGATGGTGAGGAGGAGGAGGGAGGGACGGAGGGAGGCTGAAGAGAATATAAGCCAACATGTTCAATGCCCAATGCTGAAAGACAAATGAGATTCAGCGTGTTCAGTATCTGCCTTCTTCATGGTAAAGAGTTGCCTCCCTCGCAATAAGCACCCTAGAGTGGTGCTCATTGGGATCGTGTGTCTCGCTCACCACGATCTGCGACAACATCTGCTGCCGAGATGCACCTGAGAAGAAGGGGAGATTCTGCGAAATTGGGCTGGGGTGCAGAAGTTAAAGGAGTGTGTACGGTGCAACGTCCGCCAACCTCGAATTCACAAAGTTGTACTGCACCCTCAGGTAGTCCTACTCTACTTTAGGTAATGTAGTAAATGAAATGTGTTAAGTCCGTGCTTCAGGTGCTTCTCATGGTGATGCTGACCCATAGGTGCGAAAGGAAGAAGACGAAGGAGCCGACGAAAACAAGCAAGTAGTTAGTGATTCCTGTAGGTGTTTTGATATTTGATTAATACTATTCAAGAGTTTGCAATATTGCACCAATCGCTCCTTGTGTTTTGGTGTTATGGGCCGCAGGAGATGAGCAGAAGATTTGCAACCCTCGCTTGTGAGAGGGGTGCCATCATGATGGCTTACCCAGGGGGTATACTCCCTTCCGAGACTCCCTTCTTGACTAGCTGTAATAGATAACTGTAAGTAGGGATTTCTGGGCCGCATCTGAAGGTTGTAGCTGTGCCGACTGCGGTAGGGAAGAGTGGCGGGATACCCCAAGGTAATACTGGTGATAGTGTTTTTTATGATGTTGTTGTATTTACCACTAATAATATTGTTTTTTACAATGAATGTTCACTGGTAAAAGCTGCTTACCTTGTCATAGCTGCCATCCTTAATCTTCTTGAGCCTCCATAAGGTTCAGGACCCACTGCGGAGTGCAGTTTGGACCCTTATCCTCCAAAGCCATTAGATGCCCCTCGAGAACCTCGTCCAGTGCATGGTCTCTCCAGACGTGTTTTCTGGAACTTGAGAGCCAACTTACATTTTCTATTCAGGTATTTCCGCTAGATCTCCATCGTCTTCAGTACCTTTCTTCCACGATCTGTTTGGCTAGCCGCAATGTATTCATGTGCATTGTGGCCATCTTGGCGTGGAGCGCGTAGTCTCAATTGGATAGAACTTTCCTTCAGGTAGTAAATTCTATTCATTGAGTGCTTAGTCTCGCACACGGATGTTCCACCGTACGGGTCAGCTTTGAGTAGATCTCCTTGGAAAGACCTTGTAAGGGTTACACGAACTTCCTATAGACCTTACTATCTTCCTCAAGCTCTTGGGGTCATGGGCCTTGTGTATGCTCATGTGCACAGCTTGTGAAGGTGGCGGCGAGGTCATCCTGCAAATAACGTCTTGAACTCTCGATGGGATATGATTGCAATCATTTGAATTAGCAAACCAAATGCCACTGATGCACACCACGAATATGCATCAGGCAGGTTTTGACGTTGGCCTGGTGAATCCCGCCACCGCTCCACACGTGATGATGTCCACAAATATGATTCCATCTTCTCCGTCCAATCCCAAAGGTCACCGCAGCCATCCTCTTTAGCTGCCTACGTAATAATTCGTAACGTCTGTGCCTACAAAAGTTCCTTTGCTTTTGACGCCCGCCTGAGCTGCTTACCCAACCGCACTAGACGCCATTCATCGTAATAGTGAGTAATGGCACCGAGCTCAGGTTCCAAGTCTCGGATGGCAGCACCCAGTGAACGGCTACGGTCCATCGTTGCTGATGACCCAAGCATACCACGTCCGCACACCTACCGCAACAGTCGTTCCAATTCCTCTACCTCCATGCGCGTACTAACGTTCTCTGAAACGTGATTCCGTCGTATAAACACAGTACTTATTTTTGGCACCAACCCACCTGTCTCAAACCGATGAAAAATCTCTGTGTGGCGAATCAGAGTAGTACGCAAATCTGACGGCACGACTTTACATATCAACGCCGAGTAACCTCGAATGTCGTATGCTCCATCAGCTGCCAGATTGAGCCCCCACCCTTAATTAAGGGAAGGATTAAGCATTGAAAAGAGGAGAGCGAGCGATCACGCATTGTACCTGATTCTTCCTCATGGAAGAGGTATTTGAAAACATGGCTACATTGGCTTGTTCAGCCCAATGAGTCGAGTCCTAAACTCACATATGCTGAATTAACTCCGCTTCTCTCTTGATGGAATAACCTTTAACAACAACAATATAGTGCAAACCACTTGTTATGGCCAAAACCGCCGCAATTACGTTTCCTTTGAGCTTGCGCTTTCTTGAAGGCGGAACGGCTCGGTCTTGGCGTTCCCATCGCTTCACACAGGGAGATGTTCAAGATGTTCTGATGTGTCTAGGGGGCTGCAGTCCAACGAACTATTGGGCTCATAGTCCGAGTCCTGTAATAAGCCTCCTTCAGCGCCTTGTCGCAGAGGTAATGATAGTTGAACCTCCTCTGTTTTGAGGGGATTCTCACCATCGCTTTCGTCGACGTCCTCGACCATTGGCACGTCACGTGTTTCCGGTTCAGAGACCGGCTCTGCACCAGGTTCGACTTCAGCCTCAGGCAAACCTCCAACTCTTCCTGAACTTCCCTCATCATATTGTGAAAAGTCAGAAATGTCTGTCATCATTGTGAAGCTCCTCTCCTCCTCGCAACCTAAAGCCACATTGCTGATCCGTAGTACTTCTTCAAGGCGCCATTCACAAACAACCATACATCTCGCAGTAGCACATGGCCCATTCCATTACTCACGTCAACGGAGTGTGGTGGTATATCCGCTGTGGTGATGTACGCCGTGCCTCCACTTGTTCATGGATCCTCGCAACGAGCGAAACGCTTCCCAGAAGCTGTCAATTCGGCACACAGGAACTAGGCCTGCTCATAACGTAAATATTACACTGAAAATATGACGGTCCACTCTATTACTCACCGCTTTTACCACATGTGAATGACATGTAGATATGATTTTTGCTAATGCAATCCACTACTGCCTCCATGCTCCCTCTATCCACCACTCCCCTTAAAGGCAGCGATTACGATGAGGAGGGAGCGCATCGGGGAAGCATACTCACCACACGAGACAGTTACTTGGATGATAAGGGAGCTAGATAGAGCGCTTTCACGCCGAATGGTGCGCTGGTTGCTGAGCAGGACTTCAAAAGCACTCCGCCCCAAAAAACGATCCGTCTCCTAGTCTATTAGTGATTTGGATGAGCGGCGATGCCAGCGGCGGCACAACTGAAGCAACTCGATTGGTGCATGATTTGGCATGCTGCTATCAACCGCAATGCGGTGGACTCGTTCATACTCCAGTTTTCTGAGCTGCTACCCGTTCGTGAGTAAAAATCAGTTGCCAAAAAGGCGGTTCCGTTTTGTGTTTTCTCGACGGATTTTTCTACTTTTTTCGCCACTGGCGTACCATTGAGCACTCCGAGTCCCCTCTAAAACCTTCTTAAAAATATCGCAATCGCTGCCTCCAGAGAAAGTAAGGCAGTCGTAATGAAATTTGTGTTTCTAGACTGCGTATACATTCTTTTCATCGTAACATGCCCACACAATGCGCAAGTACGCCTCATTTTGATGGCTGAATAAAGGAATTCAAATCATGCGACTTGATGATGGCATTAGAGAGTAAAGAAACCAATAAGTCGACAACGATGTTCGGAACGAATGTGTCTCGCCTCTCTCCCATCTTGGCCCGGTAGGTCATACGTGGACTATCGTGATCAATGTCGTGATCAATGTCCACAATCGCGAGACAACGTGTCCACGTCCTGCCATTTCAGAAACATGAGCCGCTTCCTGCGAAATACCTTACTACTTCTATTACTCCTACTCCTAAGACAAGATGTGCGCTTGTGTGTGTGTGAAAAGCGGAACCGCTCCAATTCTTCTCCTTCTGCGAAACCGAAGAAAATGACACTTCGTTTATTACAGACGTTTTTAAAAGTGCTCTACAATTTGTTCTCCTTGGGATTTCAGGAATGTTCGATCGTCGAAGACAGACCATGTTTTTGCACCACGTTCTTGTGATCTCGCCTATTGTAGTCATCTGGTCTTCTACATGAGTCGATCGACCTACGATGCTTCAGCTGATCTTTATTTTTTCACATGATGATTGGCTACATAAAAGTTCGTTTTTTTTTTCTTGCGATGGAACCGCAGTGATTTATGAATATCCTGTTATCCAAATTTGACTCCGCCAAGTGTCAGCATTTTTTGCGATCGGAATATTTTCATCACGTTCTCTCACAAATTAGCTTTCCTACTGTTTTTTTTTCCTTTCATTCCTCCCAGCATTTCACCCACCGACCAACGACTCTACCACCGTGATCGCCACCGGCAGGGAAGGTTGACCTTTATCCTACCCATTCCAACGCTGGTCGCTCTGTATACGACCCCCTCCCCTTTCCTTCGGCCAAATACGACACCCTCATTGTTCTTTGCGCAACGTAGGGTTTACCTTGCCTACAAGGTCAGATCGCACCCTCTGTCCTCATCCCCGTTGAGGTTGTGCTTTTTCGGGTCGGTTTCCGTCTTGAACTGTAATCTATTAGCTAGCCGTTCAAAATAATGCATTTGTTTAAGTGATTCGTGTTGATCTTCGCTTTAATCTTCGTTTGTGCACCGATATTGCAAAATTCATATCGTTCTTTTTCGTGCTAGAATGTAGTTTTCAGAAATGAAATTTCTACCCTTTAAGTGGAACGCCTCGCCACCCAGGGAGTGGCATTGTAAAAGAAAAGGATAAAGACAAAGATGGTATGAAGGAAAAGTCGCATGGCAAAGAAAACCACGCAGGAAAAAAAACTGACCGCAAAGTACATGCATATAATGAACGAGTCGGCCCGAGACTCGGAAGGATAGAGTTTGACTTCCGCTTTACCTCTTAGCTTTTCTACGTGATGCCATTTCCCTTTATTACAACAGTTATAGTGATAAACATGTGGCGAGTTGAACATTTGAACTTATGCCTAACAATGAACATATTCTTATAGCATATTTCGGTGATGGCGCAGCATCGCATGGGAAGGAATTTCAGACATTTGTATGTATAAATAAACGGTAGGATCTCCCTTTAGAGCAATGATGAATTCGCCAGCCGCGCCATGATCAATCAGGAAATGACATAGATGAACACATTCCTCTAATGGATGGATTCTTTCAGAACACTCGAAATGGCCTGCAAGTCAGGCATTACCGTTGTTGGTCTTGATTCGTTATTGATTGTTAGCACATGCTTCTCGCGGTAGTTCGTCGTACGAAAGTCATCACAAGCCTCGGTTGTGGACTGCCTTTCGCCGTAGGCAGTCGGACCCGCACATTTCTCATCAACCCAGCAAAGCTGAATCATGGTGAAACGGTAACTTGGTGGTGTGATCGGTGATGCAACTGTCCAGCACCACTATCATTCCTTTATGACATTATGCCCAATCAGGGTCAAGCGTGCGTTGAGGAATCCTCGACAGTTGGACAGAGGCGGGGTCCTATTCGGCTCGTTGGGAGTATAAAAGCAGTAGGATCACCACTGTCGGAGGGCTCCAAAAATACAAATGTCGAGAAGTGAGCGATGTGCAAGCCGCAAGCTCGCGAGCCAATATTTCCAATAACAATGTTATTCCGCTCACACAAAATTTTCATGGCTCGAGCAGTGTTGTAATTTTACGCTACTTCAGTGGTTTATTAACACAAGGTTGAAGAATTCGGAACTTACGGCCTCCGACAGAGATTTTATGTTACAAATGAGCTACGAATATGAAGGGATGTGGAACACACGGCGCATCCCTGCGTGGACCCAATAAGTAGCGCACGCTTCAACTACGGCCCCCTAAAGAAAAATATCGATTCAGGGAGAAAACTAGAGGTTCCGAAAGGTTCCGTGTAAAGTGGCAGGGAGAGATTCACTGTTCAACATGAAATCGGCGTCAAATTTGAATGCATATAATCGTTAAAGTTGGAAAAATGCTATAAATATTCCGTTTTATACTTGCTGTAAAGATAAAAGCTCATGGCTTACGAACTTGCGCCCGATTGCGTACAGGTTCGCTCCGAAGGAGCTGTAGTTGTTGAAAGAAACTCAACGCAACGAAAAAGTACACTTCGGTGGTACTCGGGCAAAAATCCTCGACGTGACCATTTTTTAATTACTGTACGTACTAAGCTGTTCTAGTAACCGGTGAATAGAGGAAATTTTCTAGTTTATGCTGACGTATTTACATTTGGGATTTGATAAATTTGAAGGAAGTTATGGCTCTGAGAAGTGTAAAAACTCGCACTCGTGAATTTTCCTCGTTAATTTTTTGAAAATCCTCGACGTGGGCATTTTTCGATTACTGAACGCACTGAGCTGTTCTAGTGAACGTTTGATAGAGCAAATCTTCTAGTTTACGATGACATATTAAGTTTCCCGACAGGACGAATTTGAACGGAGTTATAGCATTGAAAAGTTTAAAAACTCGCACTCGTCGCCAATTTTCCTCGTTGATCAACCTAAATTGAGCATTTCGTATCGATTCCTAGAATTTTTATACTGATTAGAAAGAGCACTTCGCAAAACCTTCAAATCTTCTTTCAGATCAAAAATTCGTCCATTTTGAAGAAAGTTATAGTCATTTGAATATATGTAATAATTCGGATTAGTAGATAAGCTGCTCCATGGCCACCGATCAAAATCAACCTATTCGCAGGGGATTTATAGCTTCTTCACGTCTATTTTGAAGTTTTTCCTCGTTTCTTTGTAGGATTGATTGTAAATGGTCTTTCGTCGACTTCTCCAACTTCTTCTAATTGGTGAAGATCTTCATAGTGGAGGGTAGGGCGGAATAGTTGTTTTTTTTTACGGAAGAAGGGTTGAACAACTAACACACTTCACAACTTCTTAATGGAGCATTTCTTGAACTTTTGCCGGTGGTGGGGGGGAGGGGGGTCGTATTCCGAAATTCTCCTCGACTCCTCGCTTGACCTTGTGCCCAATTCTATAGTGTACCGACACCCTGGAAGGCGGCGTTCAGAGAACAATAAAGAAGGAGGAAGCAAGAAACCCTTCTTCTTCTTCTCCCTAGCGTTAACCCTTTGACGACAATGGCACCCACCGGTGGGTGCCACTATGACTGCCGCGTGGGACAGTGGCACCCACCTGTGGGTGCCAGCTTAATCTCCTCTTTGTCCACTTAAAACATTTTTAACATTTAAGTGATTATAAGCATGCATCATAATATCTGTATGTAGCAGGATTTACAGAAATGTTCAATAATAGCTCATTTATTATTTATTATTTTATTTGAACTGTTTCCAAATTCTACTGCACTCACGAACTTACGAATTTTACCCTTCATGCCTTTGAAATAGAATTTTCCTTTTTCAAATGTTCGATTCCCTTTTCTTATGTTATACAATATGAAAGCTTAGGACTGTAGCTATATTAGATTCATTGCGAAAACCAAAAATTCTATAGAAAAATTGCTTTTAGGAACAATTTTACCCAATGTTTAGCGAGAGTCGGGCGCGTCAAAAAGGGGTGTGGTCCCATGAGCCCGCTTGCTGCAATAGAGCATTGTCGCCAAAGGGTTAATCCCGCGCAGTCGCAGTGTCCGCTGTCTTTGTCAGTCGTCGCCGCTTCATCTAAGAGACTATCTTTTGAAAGTTCACATAATAGTTGCTCGGTGGTACAACCAAGAAACTGCGTGAAAATGCCCAACTCTTAGCGGCTTTGTTTAGAAGGGGAGGGGGGGATGAGGAGGAGGCGAGGGTGGAGGTGGCCAAAGTTTTATTAGAATTGAATCGGCATCCACGGACTGTTGTTTGAAGGCGAATTTTACAATGAAAAGACAGGTCAATGGAAATTAAGCCACGGAAGGTCACTGATGCACAGATGAAGAAGAAAAAAATCAAGAAACGGCTCAAAACCCAGGAAATGAGTCCGCTTCCTTATCCGTTGATTTCCGCATTAATGTGGCTCTCATCGGGGCTGCACCCTTCAACGCTAACGCTCCCTCTCTGCTAATCGGTTAGCGGCTCCGGCAGCAAGAGGTGGCGTGCCACACCGCTTATGCGTCAGTAGCGCCGTGGGGAAGGTCACGCAAGATCGAAGGTTGCATATCCTTCGATATGAATTGCGTGTCAGTCCGCACCCTTGAAAGGTTCGCCTGCCTCTCCACTAGGTGAAGTCCTCCTTTGAAGGTTGCGGTTTTGCGCATCTGATGTCAGAGTCAGAATTTCAGAAACAGTGTGAAAAAAATGAGCCATTGGATCGCTCCCGCGTTGATGCTCCTGTACATTCACCTATTCAACCTAACCATTATTATTTATATTTATTCACCATTCTTTCATCGTATATTCTGCATCGTTACAATAAGTTGATCTAATTTTATGCGTTACCGAACTTCAATAGC
>KZ345705.1:66718-81553 GCA_002352805.1 Teladorsagia circumcincta | reverse complement strand
TACAACGTGCGAAACTTTAATAAATTAACTTTCGATAAAAATTTAGCAACGATCAGAGAGAGGATATTTTGATTTTTTCAAATCAATTCACTCCGTCGCAAAAGCTCGAGTTTGAAGGAAGTTATAGCCCTAGAAAGAGGAGGGTGAAAATCTCAGTGGAATTTTATTTTTTGCTGAATATGTTCTTTATTTTGAATAGTTTGAGAACAAATCAGTTTTATCTATGGAGGATGAGCGTCGCTGATCCAGAATCCACCGCCTTCCTCTGAGCTACCTGAAATTTAACGAAGAAAAGTTGACCAGATTTCAGAATCCCGTTTGCCGCCTGTTCACGGTCGGCAAAAGCGCTCGATCGCTAGGACGCCATTGGGCGCGATTCAGCACATTTAAAACGCGATCAATACGCGTACAGGTATTGCTCAAAGGGGGGTCGTCCCAAATCGCCCAGAAGGGGATGGGGTCGTAGAAAACTTCCAAAAAGTAACAACGGTAGGGTTGACCCTGGTCCCCACCCCCAAATTGTCAGCCTCCGTTAGGTGAGTTTCCCATTCTTCGACCTTCGTTCTTTCCTTTCTTCTTTTTCCTTTCTTCTTCCTTCTTTTCCTTTTTTTCGACTCGAAGACTTCACGATGAGGTTTTTCCAAAGAAGGGGATATTTTCTTCTTAGAGGTTAGAGCTTCCCAAAGGTAACAGAACCGACACGAAATTCGCATTGAAGGATAACGATAAAGATGTGCCCGCGGCGATCTAGCACAGCCTTCCCCGCTGCGCTATTGGTGTTGCACCGGCGCGGTACGCACTACTCTCCCTTTCCACTAGCCGTTCAGCAGAGAGAGCGCTATTGCTGAAGACGGCAGCACCGATGAGAGTCGCACTGTTGAAAAATAAGTGGACAAAAAAGGAGCCTCATATCATCCCATCTTGGTCGTTTTTTCTTGGCTTTTCTCCTTTGTGCATCACTGGTCATCTCTTATAACTTCATTTTCAATGAGCTGCTGTTTCATCCGCCTTTGATCGAAATGTGCCATGGCTGACAATTTGGCTTGAAAGTTCTCTCCGGAAGTACCTCAATCCCAAAACACGAACACACTAGTTTAGCGCGAAGACGTTTGACGCCAGCGCTATCACATCATTTTGCGCCGGCGCTCATAGCGCAGGCTACAGGCGCGCCCGCTACCAACTAATGTGATGTTAATGTTATGCGGGTCTCACTCAAATGACAGGCTTCCAGCAAAACTGATGATCCCAGGTGTTCTAGCGCTTTTTGGTGCCGGTACCTGCGGTGTGAGCAGCAAGCGTGTTCGCGATGAGTTAACGTGATATTCGTGTTCTACGGATCAAACTACCTCCGAAGCCAACTTTATAGCCAAATAGTGGACAATTTCAAACGGGAGGTCTAGCAGACGAGAGGTGATTAAATCTGCGACTAACTAAACTCTACGCTTCTACGCAAGAAACCAGTTAGTAATGTTTCCTATACATAGTCAGACCGTTTTTCAATCACTCTACTGTTGAATCGTCTGAAAAGCCGTATCTTTCTTTCTCACAATTCCACTTGTCCGCATGACCACTTTGCGCGGTAATTTCTCGAGCTAGGATTTTCCATTTCCTCAGTGTTTCCAATCACTCATTCATGCATCATTCGAGTGGGCAATTTCTACCTTATTCGTATCCTTCTTTCGCTGTACTTAGTTACAACTGGATATTGCATCAATTTGTCAATGTACCACTGGTAGGAGCTTTCGCTTTTATTGGGTTGTCCCATACATTTTGTCCGAATTTCGACACTTCTCTCTCCAAGATTCATCTTTCCTGAAAATCAGTCGGTCAACTATACAGGGTGCTCCAAAATTACAGCGACAGCTATTTGGTCGCCTGCAATGAATATTCCACCATTCTAAGGAACCAAAATAGCAATAACTTTCACTGTTCAGTCAGGAATCGTAAACATTTACTGAATCTAAGATGATGAGAAATGTCAAGACTCATGCAAGCCTCAGCTAGTGGAAACCATTCCACAGTGGAATCCATTTATATCAAATTAAAGTGCTGGCCTACTCGTTGAAAGTGAACAGTTCGATAAAATTGGCCCTGCTCCAGTTTTGCAGCACTTTCCCTTATTGGAATAACTTTCTTCTTTAAGATATCACAACGTTTTTCACATCACAGGATGGTGATATGCTTAGGAAGTCTCGAATGATCCTCTTAATGTTCATCTTTCGTGACATTCGGCGAAACTAGCACGCGAAGTGCCTGCAAATTCTCTCGCGCACCATGCTAACATTGCTCGTAGCCGTCACAGAAGCTACACCTCGTCGTCCGGAATGGATACATCCGGTTCCCCATTTTTTGGTGCATCTAGTGGATCTATAAATGGTACCCAGATAAACACCAAAATGTTGAAAATTTTTGCGTGCCGAAAACACTTAGAGTTGAAGTTCAGCGATTCTGAAATGGCGGCAATATCACTCAGCCATCGCAACAACCATACATTTTGGTGGTTAAGTAAGATAAGTATGATCAGCTCAATCCAACAGAACCAAAATAAGCACAGAAGAAAGCAGCAGCTCTGAACAGAGGATTAAATTGCATGCACATGCGCTGTCGCCGCAATTTTGGCGCACCCTGTATAACTACTATCGTGATCACTGATATGTACCCACATGATGGGAAGCAAGTGGATGAATTTCTTGCGCACTGAGTGAGCTAGGGGTTGAAAAAGCAAGGGAGGTCGTTATAAGGGTTACTGTGTTCATTGACGTTTTTTTCTACTGGAGCTGCAGCTTAGGGTGCTGCGGATGGGGTTGTCCAGCAGAGTATGTCTGTGCCATACCATGAGTGGGGCATCGCGGTCAGACCTATTCCTCAAAACGCGGCGGGTTATCTTTACAATGTGAATTTGGGCGGTTTTTTGAAGAAAGAAGGATCTGGGTTGTTTTAAACCCCTCTCTCGCACTGCTGCTGCCAGCCTCGGAAGCTTTTCCACACTCACCTTTGCAATGCTTGTCTGCACAGGTTCTTCAATTCTGCTCATAAAACAAAGTGCAAGCGCTTGAGTAGTTGATCCATACCAACACTCTTGTTTGTAATACGTACCCGTCCACCTAGAGATATTGGATTTTAAGCATTCCTCGATTAATTCAATTTCCAACTCAAAATTGAAGAGCTTATTCCATTTTAAGGTGAACCTCAGAATGGCCTTCTGCACCGACTGCATCAGAAAAATCTGCCGTGGAAATGTTGCGCACGGTTTGAGCTCTACGTGATCCTCGACGAAGCGTAGACCAATAACGCCTTATCTGAAACTCTGGCTGGAAGGAGTTCTACACAGTTAGAGTTACTGTCTCTAGAAAGCTATCTATAGAGTCACCATCGGAGAACTTGTGTGGCTGCTTCAGGATCGTGCACTTGCGGAAGACTCCCTTGAGCTTGAACACTATTGCAGATGACGTTATATCTGAAAACGACGACGGCAGCGAACACGGGCTTGCATCCGCGTCTGGAGTGACATTTCAGGAATATTCTCGTAATAGGCTTCCATTGACCACGGCAGCGTGCCAAATTGTTTTTTGTCCACTCCTGTAGACCTAGCCTCCACCCTATACGTGCCGATATTATTATATTTCCGAATAACTTGTTTATGAAAGTTGGCCTACTAACGGCTTTCTATATGATCCCACTTACTATAAGGCGCTTCGTCTGTCGTCTGCATGTCTGTCACGAAACTCCCTAGCTCCTGGGGATTGGATTGAGACATCGGGTCAAGCGTGGATTGGGTGGGCAAGGTCTTAGGAAAAGCAAACCACACATCAGTTTAGCGGAGCCCCGCCTACAGTGGGCATGGCGTGCCTCGAAATGAATTGTACTGACGACCATGATTTCAATTTCAGTGACAAAGCGACCTCGAAACTGGGCCACAATTGGGTAAAGTGTGCATTGGTAAGTCACATTGAATAAGGGACCCCCGGTGGGCAGGGCTTTAGGTTAGTTAGGGTTTAAAAAATTAGTGCTTTTTGAAAAAATACATAAGTCGGTTTGGTGTAAGTCTATAGTTCAAAAAAGTCAGAGTAGAGAGAAAGTGCAAGGTGTTTCCTGCATGCGTGATCTGGGCGGAGGCCCGCTCAGAATGGGTGGAGCGCGCTCTAAAGTGTGCAAGCCCTCATAATTCGGTTCGGAGAAGTCGTAGGGAGACGGAAAAAGGTGGACAGAGATGGGTGAAGGAGTGGAGGTCGCCATCATCGGGGCGGAGCATGACCAAAGTGGGGGATTTTGTGACGAAAATTTATGGCTCGCCTCAAAGAAGTCCCGGAGTCGGGGAAAAAGATGACTATATATGGGTGGTGGAGTGGAGGTCAACTATCACCGGGGGAGGGTGGCGCGACATGTTCAAAGTGGGCGGAGACATAACAAAAACTCATAACTCGCTTTCAAATCCTGGAGGCCTGGAAAAAAGTGAATTGAGTCCGCCAACGGAAATGAGGTCAACACTAGGTGGTGGGTTTGGCATGCAACAAGGTGGGCGGAGTCTACCAGATTCATAAATCGGTTCCAGGATGTTCCAGAGTTCGGGCAAAAAGGAGGGGGAGAGAGTGAGTGGCGAGGAAGAAAAAGGCGGGACATGCGACGAGGGAGGCAGAGTTCATCACAAGATTTATAAATCGGTCCAAATTTAGTCCGAGACTGGGAAAAGCGGACAATTGGTTGACGGGGAAGGGAAGGTCAACAGTCATAGGTGGATGGAAAATGGGACAACCGGATAGATTTCGGCCTGAAAGTCAAATATTCATAGTGTAGGGAGTCGAATTCGAGAATCTACGCCGCACCGTCCCATATCGCCGCAGAAGTGTGCTGTGCGCGCAACGCGTGCAGCGCCAGCTGGTTTTTTCTATACGTATTATCTGTTGAATGTTCTCAGATGTGACGACATCTCTTAGCAATGACACGACGATACATCCACATCATTGTAGGTTGACGCGGACGGCAATGGAGAAATTGATTTTGAAGAGTTCTGCGCTTGCATGAAGAAATCTCAAAGCATAGTTCGATCCACGAACGAAGAACTTATCCGCGAGTGTTTCGACATATTCGACCAAGACCACAACGGAATAATCACAGAAAGTGAATTCAAGGTATGTTATCAAGCATTCTTCTAGACCCATTTTCTTAGTGTCACGTGTCAGAATATTTCTTTTCCAGTACGTCGCGAAGGAATATGGAGACTTTTCGGAAGAGTTGGCTGAGAAGGTGTTCAGAGAGTTGGACGTTTCCGCCAATGGACATCTATCTGCTGATCAGTTCGCAACCGTTGTTGAAGACTACCTTCTCTACGATACAACTAGGATTGACATCGATAAAGAGTCGGAGTAGCCAGCATTCATTACGCTCGACAAATCGCATTTAATGAGCAATGAAGCTTTCTCAAAAGTTCTCTCAGCTACTGCTTCTATGGTATTTATTTACATAGACAATGAAAGTCTCAGGAAGGTCATAGCAATGAATCTCAATGATGGATAGCACGAGATCGCCGATGGCAATGAAAGATAGAGGTGCTGGATGCTGCATTGATCACAGAGTCACATCGAATGCTGATGTCATCAACGTGAACGCTCTGCTCTGCCCTTTGTCGGAACGGCTAAAGTCAGACGGTAAGGGATCAGCAGCTAGGCTACCAAATCAGTGGGCGGGCAGAGGGAGACGCGCCAAGAGATATGGGAGACTGCGAGGTCGCCACGAACGCGCTCGCAAAAGGGCCACGTTTTGTGTGCCCTCCAAGAGGCCCACCGCGCGGCGAGGGAAGACGCAGATGCGGCAAGGGACGAGTCGCGGCGCGTAATGTGGCGGTTAGGCGTCAGGTTAAATAGAGTGTGCCATACCAGGTCTCATATCGCACAGCACGCACTGCGATTCGTCCCTTGCCGCATCTGCGTCTCTTCCTTCGCCGCGCAGTGGGCCTCTTGGGAGACACCCCACGTTTTGCTTCCTCTGTTCGCGCAATTCCGGCAAGCACAATTGCTCCTCTTCAACACGCAATTTATCGTAACATCACCGGGCCTCAAGAAAGGTTCTCCAATGCCGCAAACCATATCATGGATACGCAGTTACAGGTATTATCAACCGTGCGTTGCGCGAATTCCAAAATTTTAAATCCCCTCCCATTTGAGGGGTATCAGTACGACCCCCTTTGTAACTATTTATGTCTTTTTTTACATGCTTGATGCCCATCATCGGTGTATGGGTTGTCATCGACATGGAAAGGTGATGGGCAGTGGAAAGTTCGCGCGCTTTGTCTCGTTCAGAGGACAGGAATCGAAGCAACATGAAATTCGAACCCATTGAATAGAAGGAATTTCCACCATCCAACCATCAACCTAGGCACGATTTTATTGAGTAAAGGATATTTTAGTGTCGTTTTTCTGGGTTCAGGAAGTTTTGGGGCCTATTACCATTGTAATCAATATCTCAGAGAGTGTCCCATTATTTTCTATTGCTGGTTCACAATTTACCTTCTCCCTAATTTTGAACTTATTGCATCTTCATTGCGATTATTTTCAGCGTCAAGTCTGGAGATGTTAAGGGTTCGCATCAACGCAAGGCAAAAAGTACCCTATCAAAAGAAGATTGCGTATCAAAAAAGTGATACCAGAAAGATAAAGCCGAGTAGGGTTGTTGCATATACTCTGGTCTGCGGTTTAATAAACTATACGACTATCCTTTTATCCACAACGACCAAAACACTTTTGTGAAAATACTCGGTCTGGTGTGCGAATTCGCATGCGTGTACTGAATGCTTTTAAAGTCGGATCGATAGTTACAGATTCCGCCAACCAAACCAACATTGCATTAGTTGGGGAGTGGGGAAAGAGATGTGGGGGATACCACCGTTTAGGATGCTGGACGGTTTTTCACAGTTTTCTCAGGAGACAGTGAAGCCGTCGAAAGTACGCCTGCAACTGTAGTCAAAAAGGGGGCTCTATCAAGCCAGTCGAGAAAGATCTGCACCATTCTTGTGCTGAAATGGTAGAACGCTTTGGCTGTGATGGACCAGTGGTGCTGTGGTTTCCGTGAGCTTGATCCTGCAGGACATTCCGATAAATGCGCTCATCTGCTGCACACTTGTGCTTAAAAAGGGTGCATTTTGTCCCGATGTGGCAAAAACACTGTAAAAATTGTCTTGTTGGGCTGGAAAGTTCCAATTTCCATCATAGGAAACAAACCCTGCTCTGACTAATTGCGTACTTCATTTGTCCATCTCTAACTCTCTAGCAAGTGAGAGTCATGATTTGTCGGATGATGTCAAAATCGACCTGCCTCTTTTTTGGCTCAAAGAAATCCGAGCATGAATCGTACGTGGTTTCTGCTCATACTATTACATGGGAAGCGCTAATGAGTCATTCAATGGAATACACTCTTCCATTCCTCCAATTCGTAATTGAAATGTTTACGGTCCAAAACTCGTGGTAAAAAAAAACAACACTAAGTTAGGCGGTACACAATAATTGCAGAGATTTCTGATTTCAGGCCCTGCCAAGTTTTTTATTCAAAGTTCCGAATATTCCTTTTTCTATTTTGAAAACTCAACCTTGCAGTAGGTACATAACGTTTCGTACCTCTTCATGTGTCGTTTCTCAGAATCCTCATCATGGAAGGAGATGAAAAATTATAAAGAGAAAAGGGAATTCTTTTCTTTCTCAAAGGCGTTTAGATTGTTGCCAATGTTTATTTCTTTGGAAAATTGTCCCGTTCTTCCGCTTTTTTGCTCATATGCGAGTTTCAATTCTCAAACGTTCATAACGGTCTTCATAGACAACTTTTTGCATATATCTAATTCTGAAAGAAACGGTCGGTCCATAAGTCTTGCAACAAACTGGCATAATTTTGATTTTAATATCTTTGTTACCCTTTTGTTCCATTCATCCAGCATGATACACATCGTCAATATCTACAACTTATTGTTAACTCATCAGATGCTGTTCCATGCCTCTCTTATGGAACTCTGTAGAATGCTGACCGAAGAAAGTTTGGATGTCGACTATGACATCATGATGGTAACAATAAGATTTTTCCAAAAGTTCTAAGATTTTCCTGGTTTTTCTTAGCAAGGGGTGGTTCAGCAGCGTCGCAAAAGAGTAGACTTTGTCGTTTTTCTTTCATGGTCAATGTGTTGCAATCGAGCCATGTAGGGTTGACTTCCCCGTTCACTGTATCTTCTCTGTATAGGAGTTTCCAGTGCTCAACTTCTCTCGTGTTCCAGTAAAAATTCGGGAAGGCCTAACTTTGACGAGGTTGTACTTCAGCACTCAGAACTCCCAAAGCGTTTGAGATAGACTATCGCCGCCTGTTTATTTGTTAACACACTATAGCCTCTCCTCATCAACTGCAATGCGATGGATGGTCAATGGGAGAAACCATAATAAGTCGCCTCAACCATGACGATGTCAGATCGCGTTTGGAGCTGATCCAGGCTCATTGCATGTGGAATGCAAACTCTATATTTCCGGATCTGTAGAAGTCTCCGGAGATACCACAGTACTGTCTTCTTGTAGCATCAGAATTGCTCTGGCAAATAATCGATAGTCCACCCAGATCCCTTTTCAACGACGCCAGGTAGAGCATCGTGACTGGGTAACTGGAGTGTGGATAATCTTCAAATCAAAAAAAAAGTCAAAGCCGAGCAGATTGAGCGCCGGTGTGCTGTGGATCGAGAGAGCGTGCTCGTCCATCATCTGGTGAATCCTTGGTGTGGCATGACTTGCAGGACTTTCCGAGCGGAAATTGAGGGCACGAAGAGCTTCGTGCGAAATCGGTGTGCTAGCTCTAACAAGTAGCGAGAGAGCGAGCTGGTCGGTTGGCTGGAATCGCAAAAGGTGATGCTAGCTCAGCAAACAGCTTGCAAAGTTTCCGAAGATTGCCAAAAGATTTTCTGGCATTAAATGTAGTTTGTTGCAAGACTTATGGACCGACCTAATAGAAGATTAGCGCTTCCGGAAGAGTATCGCAACTTTCTCCAGAGATCACTTTCTTGGAAAGTAGTCCAGTTGTTTCGTTTTCCAGGGGTTTCTTGTAAGATTCTGAAGAATGCGCGAATTTTCGTCATTCAAGCGTTCGTGACTTCCTTCCTAATTACCTTTTTGCAGCTTTCGAACAAATATAGAAACTTTTTCAGAAGACTGCTCTCTCAAAAAATAATCTCGTTGTCCTCTTTTTCCTCTATTGAGTTTTTAGGTTTTTAGGTTTTCAATCTTCTGAAACGCGGGTTTTCAACCGTCAAAATCCCGTAACTTTCTTCAGAATTGGAACAATGAGAAGCGGTTAACACATTGACGACAGTGCGGGGGATATATATCCCGCGCATTGCAGGCGACGTCGGACCGTCCGGGTGAATGTATCCCGCACCCTTTCCATCAATATTTCGCAGATGAACGAATTCTTCCGAAGTTTTTCGTTTCTATCTTATGAATCGGATGTGGATATAGCTATAAATGTTGTGGTCCATGGAATAGTCAAATATGCTTCAATTTAACAAAGGTTTTCCAAAAGCCATGAACTTTTCAATTCCGCTCAAACTCACAATAACTCTTAAGAAGGAAGTAAAACTGTCAATGGTATTGAAATGTTTGGCCTAAACCTTGAGGACGACAAATTTGCCAAGTTGTAAGAAGTACCAGCTTTTATAGAGGGGGAACGTATGCGAACACTCCTCAGCAACGTCTTCAATTTGATCCATTTTAAAACCCTAAATGGGAGTCTACTCAACCAAAACCTCTTTTTTGTTTGTACTTTCATCACGTAACCTAACTTACTTAGTAACCGCTCTCTGAAATAGTTTTTCGTTCGACTTCCTAAAAACGGGTCTTGTCGGACCGTGCGGGGGATATGTATATCGCGATAAATGCGGGCGCAAAATCGCGTCGGTCACGGCCAAAAACACCAAAACTCGCATTGTCGTCATGTGTTAAACCATTGAAATCCGCAAGATCAGTGTTTATCGCACGGTCCGACTTGTGTTGAAAAGCTTTGAAATTGAACCTTTTTCCTGCCGAAAGTTCCATTAAGACTCTAGAAATCAGTCCGCCAAATTTGTTGCCTTTCTTCCAATTTGATTAGGTCTGAAAGACTAGGAACTCATCGAGAACAGTCTATTTGCTCGTGCACACAGAAATATGTAATGATTAGGACGAAGCGCTGCTCCAGGATGTGTCATTCAACCGTCTTTGGTCAGTAGTCGCAGCCGTAGCTCAAAGTCTGCCCACCTTTGAAACTTGGTCATGCCTTGGTACCCTTGTACTTTGCAGATTTGCTTGAGCTTTCGACCCCCTCCCACTTCCATTGGCCAAATAGGACCAAGTCGTTGATCTTTCCGCAACGAGCGGTTGACCCTGTTTACAGGGGTGTGGTAAGGCTGTATAGCAAGTAACAGAGGAGGTTCATGCCCATATTTTTATTCATTGCTAAATAATTTGCTAATTATATATATATATATATATATAATAGCTATATAATATATAGCTCGATCTTGAGCCTTTAGATTTCAGAAGGAGGAAGTTTGATCTCATGATGCTTTTTAAGATTATTCACTATCGTTCTGCTCTTCGACATGATAATCTATTTCTAATTAGAGAATCAATCACTAGGGGTGGGCCTGTAAATCTAGTCGCATGCCGAGCAAAGCGTAACGTCAGACGGCATTTCTTCGTGAATAGGACCATCATGGATTTCAACAGACTGGTCCGTTTGGGAGTATCCACCACCAACTTAGTTCCTTCAAAACCGCTTTAGACAACTATTTCAAAACTTAATTAATCATTCCTCATGTCATTTCTCTTGAGTTGCATCGTTTTTTTGTACTTTGGCTCGTGTTTGTTTGATTTTACATGTGTTGTTGAGGACTCTCACCCTTTTTGATTCACATATTTCTCTTACCACACAGGTACCCCTGTGTAATAAACAATTACAATTACAATTTACATTTCCGTAAAATGTAGCCTGGTCAAGCCAGTACGGTGCTTGTTTAGCGCCGGTTACGAAGAACCAAATCTCAAGTTGAATAATTGCAAGTGAGCCACGTTTACAGGATTTTTCAAAATTACTGTCATTGGTGTTGCTGTTGCAAAGTTTTCGAAGTTCTAAACGGAGACTCAAGATTAAATCAATTCACTACTTTACTAACATCATATACAACAATACGCAACAATCGAATTTCAATATAAGTTTTTCTGGCACGAATATGGGCTCGCGGTCCCTTGACCTATTCCCACGTTACACGCAGGTGCAGGTGAGATGACACAGCTAACAATCGAAATCCTGCCTGCACATTTAATCAGTAAGAAACAAAGGAAAAACCTTCATTTGACGAGTGTTTAAATCTTGGTGACAGCAATTTTGGGACAACTCGATTACAGTGTGAGCTGGTTGCTGAGCAGGACATTGGAACCACTCCGCCCACTAGTTCAGTTGGTGGTTTGGAGAAGCTGAATTGCCGGAAGCGGCACAACTGAAGCAACTCGACTAGAGCATGCTTTGCCGTGAAGCGACCAAGCGAGTTGAGGTAAACTCATCCATGCATTCACCGTCTTATCCGCAGCTCATCTGTGAGCACCATCAGCGGCCAGACAAGAGGCCCCGTTTTGCGTTCTCTAGATGGACTTCTCCCCTTTTTTGCCATTAGCGTAACATTGAGCACCCCCTTCCTCCCCCCAAACCGTACGAGGACCCATCGTGATCGCTGATTTCAAAAGTTCGCCTTGCTCTCCCTTCACGTTGATTTCTTGCTCAATACTACGATCTCCCCTTCTAACTTTTCTATCTAGCGCCTTCATCGAATGTCGGTTAAGAGCGCTCATATCAGAGAGAAACGTCCTCTTTCTCAAGCTCCAACATACGATGTTTGCAGAAATTGGCAATTTATACAAAAATGTCGAGACAGAGATTCAGGAACAATAGTTCAAAAAAATCGGTTGAAATCGACATATTCTGGGTACAGAAGATCGACTACGCCTGAATTATTCCATTAGGGCGATTGCACAAGTACGGTAGAGATTCGATATCAAAGAGTTTTCGGAAGCATATGCACGGGGCATTCGTACTGTAACACTTCACAACACTAACTCTCGTTGCTAAGCTCCTCTACCCTTCTATGGTTGACACGACTGACAGAGTCGACTTTAAAGGCACTCCCCAGGCACCGATTTGCGGGGTAACAGTACAATCAATACCGGATGTGAAAGTGCATTGTTGAATGGAAATGGAAGAAACAGCAAAAGAAACCCGCGATGAAGCCTGAACAGGGACCCCCACTCTTCCATTAGCGTCTCGCCTAACCTTCAAGGGGAAGTGCAGCCGGACGAGTTTTCCGAACTTGATATTTCCATGCCGCAGAACTGGGGCATTTTGCCAGCAATTATCGCATACTATCCAGCTGATTTCTGCTGTTGGGCTTTGCCGGGTTGTGTTTAGCAGAACATCAAGAGTTTATAAGTTTGATCATATGTTTGTTGATCGTTGATCGTTTGACCACAGCTCGAGTCGGGCCGTGCAGCTCGTGCAGCTTGGCTTACAAGACCCTATCGCCTTTGTCGGGCGATTTCCTTGCACGGGACTGCCACATCCGTGATTGCCCTCTGGGGAGCTACCTCACACGCCAAACAGGATCGCTCATACGGTTTCTGCTTGGGGCGTAGCTTTGAAGAAATCCTTCGCGGAAACTTCTTGCGTCCTTTCCCCAACATGGATGTGTCAGTTGTGATCACTAGACACACAACACAACACACAAGGTTTCACGCACGAAGATTAGGTTTCCAAAGAGAAACAAACTTAAAAAACAGTCCATGGAAAATTGATGGTAATTCAGGCGGAGCCATGGGCGGGGCATGGAAAGGAATGCGCCTTGGGGCGCCTATGTATCAGATGACGCAGTGAAGGAATCGTGGAGAATGGAGCCAAAACATTTGATAGAATATGATACCGTAAGTGTAGGACGTTAGCACAGTAAGTTAGAAGTTCGAAAAGAGTTCCTAGTGACGACATTCAGAGAAGGAAGTTCCTGCCGCCAGTATTTGTGACATGTGTCCGGCGGGAGTTTGCGGGAGCTTTGTTGACCAGAACAAATGCGTTTTTTTTGTTATTTCGTTCTTGTCGTGGACGATGGGTTTCAAAGCAATGATTTATGGGTAAAAATGAATCGTGATTTTTCCGGGAAGGATTCCTTCAATTCCACTGAGCGTAGTGTCACACGAATGCTGCTTATGAACAAAACATCTGCCCAGGCGGACTCGAATGTTGTGCTCATCACCCAGCGTTCTTGTAAAACATTCGCAACGCGACCCGCGGCGTGAACAGCAGCTGGCAAACTAATCAAGAACTGAGCATGGTATATCTACTGATGACAGTAAATAAAGATAGGCCGGTATAGCGTTCAAAGTCGCTTCTGGCCGACTTCAGGATCTTTGTGATTTCCCTCCCTTCCACTTTCCCTCTCGCAGTTGTACTTACAACATATAACACGAATGAGCGCGAACTCAAGTGCGCTCTAATCACTCCCGCGGCTTAGTCATGATTTTGAGAGTCAGAGCAGTCATGTTTGCCTCAGATAGGAAGAGATAGAAAGTTCAGATAGGAAGTTAGGAAATGCTAACTGGAAATAATTGTGCCAACATATCCCTTCTCAAAACTATCGATTTGCAGAAATACAGAAAAACTTCTGAAAAATCAGTGCCTCAGAAGAAGACGTGGGACTTGGCTTGATTTTTTGAAGGCGATTTTTCAAGTTCCAACGAGCACAGCTCCCTAACGACTGTATTTTTGGGAAACGTAAGCGTCCTTGAAAACTGGAAGGTGCAGGCTTTCTGAAACGTTCTATCCCTTCAGAAATAGTCGTGGAAGTTTCGCTTTTGTGACTTTTTTTTTCTTGTGAATCTCGAGAATCAATGTTTTTAACCGCATCACTGCACTTTCTTTAGGTTCATTCATTAAGAAAACTCTAATTCCTCTAAAAACTTTCTCGCATATGATCAGACAAATCTGGAGCGTCTGGCGCTACTAGCTCCTGTTCTGAGATGAGCCACGCACGAGTCTGCCCTTAAAAGTGATAGAGACATATGATAGCCTAAGCTCTCGCTATGGCTAACGAAAGCCCTCCACTTCAGTCCCAACCGTATTTCGGAAGTGGAAGCCTACAACCGCGATTTATTCCCATTGAGCTGCTTGAACCTGAAGGGGGAGAGAAAAGCTCACCCGCGGCGTGCACGCAACCGCGTGCTGGTGACGTCAAAATGACGTCACAGCTGCGGCAGACTCGAAGTCGCTCAAATAGTGCTGAGCTTCTGCCACTACATATACCAACTTGTTCAATCAAATATTGCGCGCGCGAAATGATTGTGTCATGTGCAGGTCCTGTTCTTGCACTGAAAAATGAAATTTTTTGAAAAGGTAAGGGAAGTCGAGGCTTTCATCTGCAAACCCTTAAGAACACATCAAGTCGAAGTTGGTAAGACTAAGCCCGTCCGTCGAGTTCGATTCCAGCTTCCAATTATTACACTGGGAAATAAGAGCGCGACAGATGCTCGGAGTACTCAATGCACCCAAGAATTGGTGGCAGAGCTGGACCCTTCGCTCCCTCGCCGCCGCTGTGACGTCACCAACACGTGAACGTGTCCGCGCCGCCGGTGAGCTTTTCTATGGATGGAGCCAACTTAGAGCAACAACCACAGATCACACTCGTGATGTAGCAGCGGTCGATAGTGAAATTGAGGATAGCGAATAGACTGGAAATGAAAAAAGAACCAAAGCAAATCGTTAATGAATCCACTAACAAGTATTCCCTATCTTCCCCCTTGGAAT